>OLKM01000070.1:0-2500 GCA_900291075.1 Melanogrammus aeglefinus
AATGAACTAAATTGAATGAAGTTGTGGGGGGGGCTTTTGTAGGTGATACTACCCTCCTCTGCTACATAAGTACCCAAAGTGAAAATTATAAGCATGCTTTTTCTATAGGCCGCGTTTAATTCTGAAAACTGTCTTGGTCTTTGGTTACTTTCAATTTAGTTTCACACCAGAAATGGAAGTTGTCTTTATACTGAAGTCAACCATTACCTCCATACTAAAAAACAAATACCACAGTTTTAACAACAGAACACGCAACCCAAACCGAGAGAGGCAGGAAGCCCAACACAGGAGACTACCTTCTGAAAAGGTAAGTCACAGGGTGTCAAACGCAAATTTACATTTGAAGCCAGTTTATCAGAAGTAATTCCTGTACTGGCAACTATCCTTTGCTTTTTCTTTCCAAGTAGCCCAGTAACATTTGCTTGTATTTTAACCTTTATTTGCAAACTTCGCAATTTCACTAAAAGATTTCCTGAAGCTACCTTGGTGTCATAATGTTACCTATACCACAGTTGTACATACAATGCTTTATCTCCAAGAGGGAGATAAGAGCTTACCTAAACTCTGGCTCTGGGTGATTCCCACCTTCAGGAACAGTGTCCTGACCAGGTTCAAAGACAGCACATTTTCGTGGCTCACACTAAGTCATCATGGAGGGTGCCTGCAGTGTACAATATCCTAATTAATATAAATAATGGTAATGTCCTGTGGGGTCTATACCTGTTTTTAATGCTCTATAAAAAAAATGTGTCTTTCCATCTAACTTTTTGTTTGTCACAGGCGTCCAACTACATGTGTGTAGCGTATCCGCCAACTACAGAAGCCAGAGTTCTACACCATTAGTACAGTATTGGGGACCTGATGGCATGTCGCTCTACAAAGTTTGCACCAAGTCTTAACCTTTCGATAATAGGGACTTTAAGCAGCAACGTTTTACTGGGAGGCAATGGCATCGGGTTGCCGGTAACATAACTCAAGTATCACTTAGCCACTTCTCTACTTGCCTTGAAAAAACCCAGTCCTCCTATACACAGACGGACTACGGGCAACGGGAGTGATACTAATTCATATCAATTCCAACTATGAGCGCGAATACGAGCTTGTTCCTCGACACTGAGGTAGCCCTCCACCTCAACTGTTGCTGCTCCAAGTCCTAATCGTATGTGTCAGTACAATGAAGTGTGTTAGGTCATACCTGTATGCAGACCGCATCACACACCTGGTACCACATATTCGATATAGTAATATTAATTGTTTCTGTTTTAGGATATATGGTACAGGGGAAATAAGGTCAAACTGGAAGGAATATATTCCGGCAGCTTACGACGGGGGTAACTGGTGAAGACATCTGCCGCTCCAAAACCGAGGATCATGGGTACCACTATTCAAGTTGTAAATATGGATACAAATCCGGCTGCAACTAATGTACGAAGTTGAAGGTCTCAGATAAAATACCATCTGCACACCTCTGCTTCTTTCAGATGGCATTCTCGAGCCAAACCCCCCCTCTCTCTTGTCCGTCGAGAGGAAAGTGGCAGGTCGATATAATAAGACTCCAGACTGTGGACCTGAGTTTGTAGGAACAGGACACCTGTAGGCGCCAACATAAAAAAAAATATATAATAATATACAAATATTCAGTGGTGTGTGCCCGTGTAGATACACAATACACTCATACACCAGAGCAATTCACATACACACATACACCAGCCTGAGATAGTAAATCTCAATTATATAAAAAAAACCCTGCCAGGTTTTCGATCCACGGGCCAAATTGGAAGGATATAGTCATGAGTGTGGTAACGGCCATTATAAACATTCTTATCAGCCATCAAGACCTCTTGATATATTATCTAATGTATAATGAATGATCAGAAGTGTGATTGTTACGAATATCATATGAGCAAGAAACTTGTGGAAAACACATTCAAAGGAGCGTATGAGCGAGAGAGAGTAGTTTGATAGGTCCAAGGATACAATTCATTGAACATGCGACGGAAAATCATAAAAAATAACAATTTTCAAAGGAATAGATAATCTATAAATGAACAAACATCCACCGTGATTCATCCCTCAATTCACCACTGCGGATCTCAACATGCCATTTTAATGGATTTACATTTAGCTGTTCTCAGTTGTATGTATTGTCTTACTTATTCTGTTTGTGTAATGACAAATAAAGTCTCATCAATCATGTGACTGTCCAAGTTCTTCATTTTCAGTAATAGAAACTTAGAAAATGTATATAAATATATAATTGTGTAGGCACACTCTTATCAATTAGAGAAAATACTGTCTAATATCTACTTTAACAAGTCGGCAATCCTTTACTTTAAAAAATATGTGAAAATAAAAATATGCATTCATCAGTGCTTTTAGACGTGTTTCCAATGGCTTTGTGAGAGAACGGGCTCCGTTCAATGAAATCAAAACCAAAACTGATTGAGCACCGTTTATAAACAACCCTTCCGGGTTTTGTCCGTTGGCTTGTGTCGATAAG
>OLKM01000070.1:7500-72500 GCA_900291075.1 Melanogrammus aeglefinus
TTAGATGTGTATGATCCCTTTAAAATTATAATCATTGTGTTTCTGTTACCTTAGAAAAAGACAACTCCCTGGGGCGGCCATGTTGCATCGCCATCTTTGTACGGTAGCCCAGAACGGACAAATGGCTCTGGAGAGAAGGCAAGTTGAATCCAATCAAAATAAACCTTAAGGGTCAGGGGATAAGGGTTTATAGGAGCGTTTTAATGAGCAAGGTTGCATATGAAATGCACCAATCACTGTGGAGTGATACAATAATTGGACGAGAACCTTAACCCTCCCTCGGGCGCAGAATATTTTATAAGATATTGCATCTAGGGCCAATGACTTAGTTAGCTGTATAAACTAACTAACCCCTCTGTCAAAGTTTTGCAAAAGGGACGGGTTATATCCATTTGTATACCCCATCTTTTGAGGGACCACTCAAAGAAGGGGTTAATGGTCGGACAATCTGATTCGTCAAATAGACATTAGAACTTTGCAGATAATGTCCAGGAAAAATTGCATGATGACTTATTGATATCGCTCTGATTGTTTCCTTATAGTCTGATGTTGCTATTGTCATATAGTCCCTAAATGTGTGGTTGCAACCAGACATTTGGTTCCTATGCAACCTCACCACTAAATGCAACAAAATGTAACACACTGGACCATCTGTTTATTAATAAAATATTAAGTAACAATAATCTATAATTTATATGAACTAATAATGTATTAGGTAATATCTAGAACACATTGAATTGTGTCTGTGATTCTTAACTCCTTACCGTATGTTTTTTTTGAAAATCGCAGCATCATATTTATGTTATTCATGTTTCGTAACTAGCTAGCCATGCTAGGCACATCCGTAAAAAGAATAAATATGGTGCATAAAGTCGTCTCTTGTACCTCGTCAAGCATGTCAGTCAAATTTCCCTTCGCGGTCAACTGTTTCGCAAACTCCACCGCCGTTCCCAAGGGCTAAGCTAGACCCGACGCCTACCTTGTTTTCTAAATCAAAAGTGCTCCGTCAAACCGGACTGCTAGCACCACTGCGACGACGGCGACTTATAATTATTCCCTCGTTCTTTTCCCCCGGGACTTGCATTTCACGCACCGCTGAATCGAAGGGCAATACAAAATGAAAAAGTAAATGTTGGATTTGCGACGCGGAAGACAGATGTGCGCGCCATATCTGCAGATGCTGTGGATAATGGTATTCGTCGCCAACGCAGTCAAAAGACAAATGTAGTGTGTATGTCGTGTCACACTACATCAAATACAAACGGCTAATTGCAGAAATCAAAACAAAACCTCCTTACATTGCGGCAGCCTGACTCTTAAATGCTCACTCCTGGTGAATTTGATTCAGGTCTTAATTATTCCCAGTAACAAATGACACATGCAATTAAACAGAGGAAACCTAGAAACAGCCCTGATCAAAGCCATGTTTAGATACACTTTATAATTAAAAAAAACAGCAATACTATGAATCTACATGGGAAGATATCTTGAAATCCTACCAACATCTAAAACAGATATGGGATTGCTTCTTCAAATTGTAGTTGGCGGTACTCACAGTTATGTTTAATGGTGATGCTATTTCAAAACACTATCTGTGGCCTCCTAAATACAGTTCGTGTCTGATCTCGCTGCCAAGAGCAACATGTATGACCTAGCCTATAAAGGTACATTAATAACATTACGTGACATCATAACACCACAGTTACAACCTCCTACGTTTTTGTTTTGTTACACATTTCCGTTATCATGATTGACTCAAATGGAGGCCAAAGCTCTAATTCTGACGACAATTCTTCTCATGCAGGCTACAGTCACTGAGTTTCTATCACTGTAGGCCAACTTTGTAACACAAGCCCATCAGTCACTGTCTCCCATAGCCTGACTCCATTCTACTCCACACTTTGTATAATAGACTTGCCTCTGAAGACAGAACCACTACGGCAGATATAAGAGGTTGTATACGCGGCTCTGACTGATAACATGGGGAGCAGGCCATTACTATTCAGAGTTCAGTGTAAAGCAGTGCTTGTCGGTGCACTATCCATAATGAATGAAGATCCTATACGAGCTATATATTGGCTCGACATTCTAAAGGAATAGAGTGGTGGAAGTTGTTTGAAATATGGATTCATTTTCCGTCTGAGATAATCTCGATTGGTTTCCCCTCTCCGAGGTCGGAGGTGAAATCTCTCCCGTTCATTGCATGCACTTCTAGGGCAAAATCCAATTGGACTAATTTGATTAAACTCCATTTCCCAGACTGTAATTTCTGCTTGTGATCCAATGTGTTATTACCGCTACTATCATTCAATTACCCCACATTAGGAGTCCTTGGCAGGCCAATGATAATGACATGGGTTGAAAATAATGACATTCCTTATGAAGCCATCCCTAATTTCCTGTCTGCGATTAATAAAATATATCTTATCTTATCCATGTACAGTATCTATTAATTCATCTTATTCCCGTCCATCTATTGTCCATCTAATCATCATCCGTCCATCACACATAATATCCTCCATTCATCATATAATTATGTTTCCAGCCATTATGTGTTAAACCATCTTTAATTCACCCCTCCATAAATTCACAGATGAATACATCCCATTTATTCATTGTTCATTATCTTTACCTGAAGGCAGGGAGACTCCATGGAAGGCAAACACACACACACACACACACGCACGCACGTGCACATACGCATGCACGCACGCACGCACGCACGCACAGAGACATACACACACACAGACATACACAGACATACACAGACACACACACACACACACACACACACACACACACACACACACACACACACACACACACACACACACACACACACACACACACACACAGCAGGAGGCTAGTCTGGATCCATATACACATCACCCCCCCCCCCCTTCCCAAGATCCCCTATTAACAATAATTCATAACCTCAAAAATATTTCCTACAGCCCAACGCTATTAATTCACCATTCCTCACCCACCGGAGAGAGCCTTTATTTGACCATGCTGAGCCTCACAGTGTTGGAGAAAACATGAGATAAAAGCATCTACTGGGGATCATTAGTGTCAATATGTGTGATGCATCCCTTGTTTTACTCTGGTATTAGCCTCGTCTAAGCCTGGGTTATTTTAGGGTGCTGGATCTGGTATGTTTACTGGGTATGTTTGTCATCCTGGGCGGTGTTTGTTCACTTAACACACTGTCCACATAGGCTGTACATGCCTTCTGGAAGTCACTACTGTGGGGTGAACGTGATGTCGACTGGAGGTCTGTGTCAGTCGAGAGACGCACTGTACATCTTTTCCTTTTCTTTGTATCCCTCCCTTTGTCTGTCTCTTTGTAAGGACACGGTATGTATTATGCATACATATTTATTAATACATATATATATTTAGAGGGAGAGAGAGCGAGAGAGCAAGAGAGAGAGAGAGAGAGAGAGAGAGACATAACTCATTTTCCGTGCCAATGAAGCTTTTTCATATTGAATAGGAAATCGAGAGAAAGCAACAAAGAGAGCGAGAGAAAGAGAAAAATTTAATTACGTTAGCCTACGTGTAAAGTTGTATATGCAATATGGTGTGATGGCTTTGTTTATTGTTTTTAGATCCAGAAAGGGAGATTATTTGCATTTATCACACACGGACAGAGTGCGATGTGTGCATGTGTCTGTGTTAAAGGAAAAGGTAGTATAGTGTAACAGGAAAGTTGTGTGCGTGTGTTGTAAACATTCATTCAGTAGCATATGGAAAGATGGGTTGGAGAGAGAGAGTGAGAGAGAGGAGATGGAGAGAAGGATGGAAGGACGACGCTGGCGACAGGGAAATGAGAGGCAGGGGATTAGAAGAGGAGGAACGGTGAAGGAGAATCAGTGGGGGATAAGGGTTGTAGACGACGAGAGGAGAGGAATAGAGAACGGACGCGGGGAACAGACTAGGAGGCAGAGGAGAGGAATAGAGAGGAAACTAGAGGTGAGGGAGGGGAGGAGGGGTACAGAGGAAGGGGAGAGGGGAGGGAGGAGAGGGGAGGGGAGGAGGGGTACAGAGGAGAGAGGAGAGGGGAGGAGAGGAGAGGATAGGGATGCAAGAGTGCAATGCAAGGAGCCTGAACGAAGAAGAGGAGAAGGAAGGCAGCATTTAGATAATGCAAGGTAGATTGAGAGAGATGAAGAGGGAGAGAGCGAGAAATGAAGAGGGAGGGAGGGACGGAGGTGGTGGATTTAGAGGTGGAGGTTGTGACTGGAGGGCGCATAAGTATTTTTAAACATACAGAAAAGACCCATAGTCACACAAACACACACACACACACACACACACACACACACACACACACACACACACACACACACACACACACACACACACACACACACACACACACACACCACAACACACACACACCACACAACACACACACACACACCACACACACACACACACACACACACACACACACACACACACACACACACACACACACACACACACACCATCTTTGAACTTGCAGGGAAAATGATGGCAGCAGGGTCTCGGCTCTTCTTTGGCGGTTGAGGAAGTGTGGGATGAGTGCGGTGTGGAAAGAAGACGAGGTGGGGAATAGAGAGAGGAGATCATTAGTGAGATGACGCTGGGATGGGTGAGATAGGAAGCCTTGCACACACAGAGAGACAGAGACAGAGACAGAGACAGAGAGAGAGAGAGAGAATATATTTATGCAGAACCGAGAGAGACGCAAGTCATAAGCGTGTGCACCTGTGTGTGTGTATCTGTTAGTCTGTGTGTGTTTGCACGCGTGGGTGTGTGTGTCTCTTCATGTCTCTCTGGGCTTAGTAGCGTGATATCTCGGTAGCCTCAGTGTTCAGGTTAAGGTTCACCAGTGCCAACGCAGGGGGTCCATGTTTGGTGAGCGTTGGAGGATAAAATATTTAGGGAGTTTGGTCAAAAATACTTGTAAGGGTTGTCCGATCTGTTCCTGCCCACCAGCGAAACCACACTTGAACTCATACAGGGTGGATGATGGGTGAAGATTGGAGAACAGAAACAGCTTTTGGCTTCAAAAAGCACTAAGGGTTGAACTAAACTTGAACCGTGACCGTAACATTGAATCTTTTGAGATTTCTCACTTCTGAGCTGAGATACAGATGTTTCAAGATGTTGTTCATCGCCATTGATTTTTATATTGCCCGATAGGGAGGGACACAGTGACAGGAGAGCTACACCAGTGCACCACTGCAACAAATACAGTACAGAATATATAGATATGTAACTTGTTTTTGACAACTGATTGGTTGACATTTGTTGAAAATAGATCTGGGAGGAATCGCTCGGTATTAAAGTTGCAGATCTTCTCTGTTTGGAAGATTCTAGATCAAGTAATGAACCAACCACGTTCACACGCACACACACATGCACCACACACACACACACACACACACACATGCACCACACACACACACACACACACACACACACACACACACACACACACACACACACACACACACACACACACACACACACACACACACACACACACACACTAAGGCTGGCACTTGTAAACACAAACATCCCTAAAGACCAGAACACAGATTGTGCGCGTGACTTATTTATTCATTCCACGTGTGAACCAAACGCAATTATGTTCTTGAGTTTTTTGTCATTAAAAACTTTTTAAGAAGGGGAACAATATCGACTGGAGAAACAAGAGCAGGAAAGTAGTCTAGACTTAAATGTTATGCTTCTAATCGGTTTAATAGGTTGATTTTGTCGATGCACTGATATTTTTAATCATTTTGGCTATTGATATTCCTACGGTTAGTGTTTTTACTATTTTTTACTATTTTATTTTCCAGATTCTAAATGAATCCCAGCAGCAATCTGAAATCGCAGAATTCACTCCTGAAGCGATTATTAATTCAACACTACGGTTCGGTGGGAACATCTTTTAGGCCTATGTCTGTAAAATGTTGTTGTCTCAAACTTGATTTCTCTTTCCCAATGAGAAATGGATGAGATCGCACCGGAGTCTAATGCCGCGTTTCCACTGCAGGGTGCGGTACGGTTCGGTTCGCCTCGGGGCGGTATAGCCCAGGGCCCCGTTTCCCGATAACGATGGATCTTCGCTCGTACGATCATTCTACCGAAGGATCTTTCGAATCATCGGTAATTTCTTTGGAGCGTTTCCCGAAACTCCTCTTAACATGAATGCGCATTCGCTGCACTCATGACGTTCGTAGGATTGTACCTGTCCACTGACATGGTGCTGAAACGGGCTATGACGCAGGGGGAGACGCAGGAATGTCGCAGGAAAATGGGGTTAAAAAGGGTTAACATATCTCTCCATCAAGGCCAACCGCAGAGTAGCCTACGAAAAGAATAGAGTGCAATAATATGAATGCTAAAGATATTAAAATACAATTGATTAGGCCTAGGCCGACATAATCCTGAACGCACTGTGCATACATTTATTCACGGGATTTCCCCCTCTGAAATAATTCCATATTACAAAAATCCAAAATAGCTTGTGACAACTACATTTATCTTAATGTGCTGAGTGATTTCTGAAACATACTTAGCGCAGCAAGAGAGCCGACTTTATCTGATTCTGTATAAGGTTTCATTGATTGGCTCTCTAGTAGAGAATATTTGTAGACATAAAAAAAATGCAACGTTCCATTCATTCATGATCATTCAAAGACGGCTATTGCTGGCCCGATTATGAGAGCTTGGTGAAGTAGGCTATAGGCGTTCGAGTTATGGTTCCATATTCTGTATTGTTTGGACTTAAATATGGGCTTTTATGACACGGCTCATCTCCATGCCGTGGGATGCACCGTTCACTTCATGGGCCCTTCACAACAACGCCAGCTTCTTCGGTTGATAAGCGACGTCAACGTCTTTGGCTAACTGTTTCTCTGCTGATCAACACTACCTACGGTAACAAATAAATTGTAAAAACACGCCTTGTGAAGTTATCTTTTCGTTTGGCAAGTAGCCGCTCATTATCTAAAATAAGCCCCGCCTTCAGGTCGAAGCGCCTCCGTGTCCCGTCGGTGTCCGGTTCTCTTCTGGGCTAGTTTCCCGATAATGACCGGCGTTCTATTATCCCACTTAACGTCAATATTACTCTGCATGTGGAAGGGAAAATAGCTTTATTTATAATTACAATATTATGCTGCTGTATTTTCAGAGACCCCCACAAATATTTGAGTTTGCTGCTTTCGTGGTGGGAGCCAGACCTCTCCATGGGAGCTCAGCTGGCTCCCACCTTACTCGAACCCTGGCTATAGGTCTTTTTACACTGCCGAGCCGGTTCGGTCGCAGCTTGGCACGCCCTGCAATTTCACCTTTATCTTTCCTGTGTAAAACCGAGGGGGGCAAATCCCCCCGTTCCGTCACGACGGCGCGGGGTTTCTTGTTTCACTGGGGAAGGAGGGCCTGTGCACGGAGTCTCTGACCCTCTTTAGAATAAATTATGGCATACTCCCGAATGTTTTTCATTTTTTTCAAGAATGAAGACACCCGTATGCAATAATGAGTTCACTCTGAGTGGAGACTACAAACGCGATTAACTATGGTCAGGGATGTTCGTTACTGTCTAGACAGGGTCCAAATTTATAGTGAACTTCACAGCCTCACCGGAAGCGCCTACAATGGCATTAATGTAAACAATCGCAACAAAAAAACGCCTGCCAGAAATTCTCCGACACCCGCTGGTCTCAGCATGATGCATGTAGCCTATGTCTTATGTCATTGATCAAATATGAGGACAATTTAACCAACGATGGTTGAATTAAAATCTGAGGGAGACAGCAAATGCAGCTCGAAAGCGACCTCCCACACAAGAGCAATGGAATCATTTGATTTTATTGTGACGTGGCGTTTGATCGGTGCATTTCGGTTGCGCATGCATTTTTGGAATTTTTAATTGCTGCAATACATTATGTTGTTGTTGACTTCTAACATCTATCTTTGCTGTTTAAATCAGTCGTCTTTGAGTAGGCCTAATATATCGGCGGTAACCACTGTTTTCGGTTGCGAAAAAGCTCAAGCTGGGCATTCCGTGGTATTGGATGTATTTTAATAAAACGCATCCAATACTAGGAATGTCCGCTGGTGACGCCACTGAGGCTATAGTAGGCTAACGATGCTCTATAACATCCTACGAGTACCCTGGAGTACTCGTTAGCTACGAGCGTTTTTATGACGTTCGTTACCAACGATGCTTTCGGGAAACAGTGTGAAAACTGTACGATGCTCGTACGACGCACTTATCGATCCACTTAGGCTAACGATGCTTTCGGGAAACGGGGCCCAGCTCAGTTCCGAGGTTTCCACCGCCGACAGTACCCTTTATGCTAGGCCGGATGTCGCAGCTACGTAAACATTGTGACATCATAGCAGCGCAGAGGAGAATGCAGAGGAACGTCTCCACCTCCTTGTTCGCCCAAGCAAGCATTTTACGCAACATGTTCATTGGAAAAAAATAATACCTCGAGGCTACTGTTTGTTTGTTTTTATCCCCATGTCGCCCAGAAGTGAAGATTCTGTCGACCAATCAACGGAGGGGGCGTGTAGCTCGAATTTTCCGGCACCCTTTCGGGCGTCTCAGTACCCCAACGGAGGAGTACTGAAGACGAGGCCAAAACGAGTACGGCTCAGTCCGGGTCACGCCCCCTTTTGGCGGTGGAAACGCAAGCCGTACCGCATCTTTGCGAACCGAACCGTACCGCACCCTGCAGTGGAAACGCGCCATAAGGTTTAATGCAATTACATGTGTCATTTCATTAAATAGGCAATTTATTTTGGAAGCGTTGTTTTTCCCAATTTGTTGAAATTCCCTCAACAACCCGACAGCTATCAATAAATCAAATGCTCTGGCTGAAAAAAACAAAGATGGGATTGGTATCCGTCTGTCACAGGCCAGTAATAATGGTTTACCTGTCCATCTACCTACTTACCCGGCAACTTGTCTGCCTGTGAACTCATTGCGCATGACTGGAGTTTTCCACAAGGCTAGACTTTGGCGAAAACGAGTGCTAACATAAGTCACGTGTTGTGGGGGAGTGGCTGTGGAGGGAGGCCTGAAGGGAGGGATGGGATTTATTCGGTTGAATACTTCCTAATACTTCTCAAAATCTGACTGGTTTCTCCAAATTGCATACTCCACCTTTAATCAATCTCCTACACAGCCGAGAAGTATATGTGAATGTTCAAGCAAGCACACAAAAGGCATGCACGTACGCATGCGCAGACCGACGCACGCGCTCAGGAGAATAGTGCTGTTGGCCTATCCAAGCCTTTCTAATGGAATGGGCTCAATTATTTTGAACCAATTTAAGTGCACATTATCCAAATGTGTCTTCTAATCCCTGGTGTATTGTGAGGATAGACTGGGAACGGAGAGCCATCACCTTGATGTGGAGCTCATGTGAATCTCTTTCTGCATTACTGAATTCAAGTTTATGAAGTGGAACTGAAATCACAGAATTTGTGGTAGAAGAACTGTGCCACCGTGTGGCAACAGTAGGAACTGAAACAGTGTGCAAGGGTTTGTGGTTCAAATACAAGGGTGTGAATGTATGTACGTACGCTATAATATATATAAACACACATAAGTACCATATGGCCCTACCAAATATGTAATTGCCTTTAACTTATAGACTTTTAGTTTAGACTTGATGTTTTACCAATGTGTCGCATTCACTTGGCACCTAACTTGGTTCTTAGCACTAGCTGGGAGGAGCAACTGAATAATTCTGCATTCAGTTTCCCATAGCAAGCCAGCATTTAGAAGAAAGATGGCTGCTAGGTGAATAAAGCCTGTTATATCAGCTCGTGGGGGAGTCTGTTGAAACACACACACTAGCATCCGCCACTTAAGTCAGGTATAGGTAGCTACGCTTCCCAAATTACCACACACACACACACACACACACACACACACACACACACACACACACACACACACACACACACACACACACACACACACACACACACACACACACACACACACACACACACACACACACAAATGTTCAAGGATATACAGATTCATGCTGTGCACATGCAACCACATATGCTAATGCATAAGCGCTTGAATAAATTGGGAATAACCCAGATAAACACGCATTGACTACCCACACACACACACACACACACACACACACACACACACACACACACACACACACACACACACCCACACACACACACACACACACACACACACACACACACACACCACACACACACACCACAGAGACTATTTCCAGATGTGAATAAATGCATAAACATGCACACCATTACACTCACACGCACATGCACACACACAATTGATGTCCGATTTCTAGAATGTTTTCTGGAGCACATGGAAGGAATAAACGACTGCTTGGGCCAGGCAGCATTTCCCTCCTCTGTTCTCAGTTTGTTTAACCAATCAAATAATAACACCTTTGCTCAGGTCCGACAGTGGGGGGTTTTGGGATGAAACACAAGACGACTCCGTGCCCGGTGAGAGTTTTGTGAATTAAACATGACCTCATGTTTCAACGCTGATTGGTATTGCGTAAGCATCGATCATACCACAACAGCAAATGTGTGTGTGTGTGTGTGTGTGTGTGTGTGTGTGTGTGTGTGTGTGTGTGTGTGTGTGTGTGTGTGTGTGTGTGTGTGTGTGTGTGTGTGTGTGTGTGTGTGTGTGTGTGTGTGTGTGTGTGTGTATAAAGGAATGGCAAAGGCTCTGTTACTTATAACATCACCGGTCAACAGGCCTTGCGTAACAGATCTTAATTATTCCTTCCACAAACTTAGCGTTAGCCATTAGCTTCAGCCTCAGAACCTCCTGTAAGAGGGTTAGAGTTCGAAATGGGATTTGCAATAGGGTTATAGTGTGAGTAATAGAGTTAGTGTGACTGAGTAATTGAGTTAGTGTTAGTAATAGGGTTGGCGATAGTGTGTGTTCGGTGAGGTTAGGTTTATCTTTGATTTCGGTTAAACACAGGTAGGGCTCTTAGCTAGACTGGCTCACTAACATGGCATTAGCAGCTAAATATCCTAGTCTTCTTAAATGGAAGGGAACAGCAGTAGTTTAAGTAGATTGTCTAGCACTAGCCTGACCTCTGCTGGTGGTTTATGGTTAAAAGATGGCATCAGGCCCAAAACAGGCAACACATGAGTTTGTAACTGCACAAACCAACGCAAATGTGCTACGTTGAGATATATGATATCTATCAGTTATATATATATATATATATATATATATATATATATATATATATATATATATATATATATATATATACATATATACATATACACATACACACACACACACACACACACACATACACTGGTATATATAATAACAGGTGCTAAAAAGTCTTTATCACGTTGGAAGCAGTTTTTGTCACACTATGGAAGTCATGGTGCATACAATATAGTAACATGTGAATATCGTATATTAATAATAAAGTAACATGCATGATGTGTTTATCGTATGAATATCATAACCCTGTATTATTGCAGTGTTACTTGATGTATGCCTAAAATTACGAGGCAGAGGAGAGCATTCACCTATCGACACAAAACAATAAAGTCCCTCAACCACGTAGGATCGTACCTAAGAAAATACAGAAACAAGTATAATACATTTGAAAATGAGTTTGCACATTGAAACATTTTGGGAAGGCAATGCCAATCCATTCGTGTGAAGAGGCACGTGGTGAAACCAGCCCTAGCCAACCAACCTCCACCCTGACTATCAATGAAAGCTCCTAAGAGCACAAATAAAACCTTCAGAAGGAACACAAGGATGGGTCAGAATAGAGGTGATAAATAAGAGAGGATCAGTGAGTCAAGACATGGAGGCTAGGCAAAACCAGCTCCCAACACAAGTGTGTAAGCACACGTGTACATCTGGTGTGAAGAGCGGTTTACACACAAGGTGACTCAGTCCATTCAACCCGGATATGGGTCGGTGTATGCATGGGCGTCAGTTTGGTTTGAAATGTGCTGGGGACAGAGACGCATTCGGAAGTACATTTTCAGAAGTGCTGGGTACAATGAGGATGCACTCTTTTTTCTCTCTTTAGTGCTGGTAATGAAAGGTTCTGAAAGACGGCATACCCTAATTACTAAGGAATAAAATGTATACAAAATCTGTCTGGCAGGTTTTATGAAGAAAACGTTTCCAAAAAGCATCGGACATATGACCCACTATGTTCTGCTCCATGTAGGCCTATCCAATGTTGACAACAACGTGACATGATATGGCTAAGCTAACAACATAAACAAGAGGAGCTAGGAAGGGAAATTAACTGTGTTTAAGTTCAGACGGGCCAAACGTGTGGCCACACACAGCACTACAAAAGTCGTCAAGATTGAAAAAGAAAAACATCGTTGCACAGCTGAACGCTGTATCACATCATGAGCTGGCTGTTATCAATTCACAACACGCATTCCATCAACACTAGCCTACATCAGGCATTCTGACCAAAACGCACTCCCCACAATTAGTCCAGAATTCAAGCAAAGCAAGAACGACCAAAAGTCACTTTATGTCAGTAAAAGACTGACTCCTCAATTGCAAGTTAAAACAGCCGACCACTTGAATACAAAAAAACACAAAAGACCTCGCCACAGCACCAGCAAATCTTAGGCAATAAATATCGCGTCTTACCTTTATTTACGTGGCGGTGGTCAGCAGATGCATCCCGTGGTGTAGCCTACCACATCCATTTAGTTAGGTTATCGTTTTGATAATGTCCATGGCACTAGCAACCTGCTCTGGTGCTTTTTACCTATTAGACTAAAATCACTTGATTGTCTGATGCCTCATCATCCCAGCCAAAGAGTATTGGTATTATTAGTAATGGCTACTTGCCAAATCGAAAAAGTAACTTCACAAAGTGTGTATTTTTCCAATGTATTTGTTATCATTCGTAGCGTTGATCAGCAGAGAAATAGTTCGCCAAAGTCGTTGACGTCGCTTTCCAACCGAACGCGCTGGAGGTGATGAGGTACCGGACCGCGGAGTGATACCGATGACGGGAATCAGAGGCAAAAAAAAAACACTTTCCTTGACAGCGGTCAATGCTGGACGCGAGCATTCCGCTGTATTGAGGAGAGTCGTAAACAAAAATAATTGACAGCTGAACGTTAGGAAGGCCCATGCAAGTGAATGGAGCAGTCTTGGGAAGAGCCGTGTAATAAGTAAGGGATAATGTATATAATGCCCGTCATTATCAGGGTGACAGGGCGAACAGGAACCTAACGCGCAGCGAAGGTGTCTTGCTGCCCACTGAAGGGGCTAATTAATTTCGATAATGACCAGCAACGTTCTATACATTATCCCGTTTATTACACGGCTACGTGCCAAAACGAAAAAAATACTTCACATGGTGTCTTTTTACAATTTATTTGTTACCAGCATTCGTAGTGTTGATCAGCAGGGAAATAGTCCGCCAAAGACGTTGACGTCGCTTTGCAACCGAAGACGCTGCGATTGAAAAGTTAGCGGACTACTTGAAGAGTAATACCAGTGACGTCATTATAGGCAATAAGTCCTTTGTTTTCCATGCCCATGCAATGGAACGGAGCGTTTCACGGCATTGAGAAGACTCGTGTAATAATCCATAATAATTCAACAATTTTTTTTTATTTTTTTTTTACAAGTGGTGGGGACAAAATGAAGCTTTACGAAATCTGGTGGGGACGCGTCCCCGGCGTAATCGACGCCTATGGGTGTATGGGTCAGGGAGTCTCCCTCAGGACGGCAGCGAGACGGTGGCATGGTGGCCACAGTCAGGCTACAGGTGTGATGCAGTCTGCCACAGACCCAACACAGGATTTCAACTGCGTCAATCCTGGTCTGGTTACAAGCCCAGCAATAGGCTGCCTCTAATCCCTTGTGACCAACAGATAAGAGGGTTCGTTTTGTATTTTAGCCTTGCAGAACATTAACATGGACACTCTTGCCAATGGCTGTACAGGACCTATAGAGTCTGTTATTAGTTATTGGTTATTAAGGAAAATACCAGACTGAATTTTAAGAGCATTAAAAAAAATCCTGTTTAAATCAACACGGCAAATCATACCTCTGGCTGTCTTCTGATCTTACTCTGATCTGAAGGTTGACATTAACACCTAGTATGCACCTTCCAAAGATGATAGCCGTCACATCTTAGTCGTGTAATCGTCTCCTGGTGGGTCAGCAGATTCCTCTCATCACACCACAAACAACACACACACACACACACACACACACACACACACACACACACACACACACACACACACACACACACACACAACACACACAACACACACACACAACACACACACACACACACACACACACACACACACACACACAGACACACATTCAATCATCAATCATCATGATAGGAATAAAAAGGTCAAATTCTGTAGCAGACAGATTGACCGTCATTGGATCAATAAAACAACGTTTCGAACACATGCGAGTATGCAGCCTTCACATCCAGAGGACACAGAGTCTAGATAAATCCAGTCCACACACTGGTCCATTAACCCACGGACCCCTTCCTATAAATCACCAGGAGTGACGGTGACAGCAGTGACACTTTGAAGACTGGTCGAACGGCGTGTTTAGTAACAGTGCTCTATAACATAGAAGTGGCAGTGAGCGTGAAGGTCACTTTAGAGTCTGGATCGTTCACCACCACCCCCGACATCACAGGTGTCGTTCTTCAATCTGTGTCAGCATCAAAGTCACAGCTCTTCTCTGGCTTGGCACCGCAGTGGTGAAACGGTCTCCCTGCCGATTTCAGGGCTGCAGAGTCGCTCCCCAGTCTCTGCAAAAGACTCATGAAGTCGCTTTGGATAAAGGCTTCTACTACATGCCCTAAATGTAAATGTAATTCTTACTCACGTCTGGTAACTGACATGGGGATGTGAAACCTGAACACCTTTTGCATTGGCAAAGGGTGAAGCCAATAAACGGTATCAGCGTAAACAAATTCAGTTCACAAATTGCTGTTTTGAGCCACTCAACAAGATAGAAGAAGCATCAGCAATTGTAACAAAAAGATCTCGTAAGACATAAACCTAAATATGAATTACACCAAATCACAGCTTTTGCAAAAACTGCGCAGGCCTGAAGAAACAAACACCCAACAAATACGTGTACACCCTATAATAACTGTTTACCGGACTTAAAGAGAACCTCTGGGCTCCTATTGAGCTTGGTGAAGGTAAACCCTCTGATCCCCAGCCTGTGGGCCGTTCCGCATGCCTTGCCCAGGGGGTCCTGTGCAGTCAGGGAACTTCATAATAAAAACACATTCACAAGTTAATGGATTTTTTATCAAACACGGCCATGTATGCTGGTGAGCTGGGTCGAGGCTTCCTCTTCCACCTCCACCACTGCCATGCAGGGAACACAGTGAGACGGGTGATCATATCGTTATAGTAATATACATGAGCTGACTGTGGACCGTGGCTGAAGTCCCAACAGGGGTTGTGGATCTGTCAGGGCCCACTAGGAGGGTAACCGCAGGCAACGAGGGGGAATTGGGATCTAGCAGTGAGAGAGGTGATGGAGGGCGTGGAGCTCCGTCAGACAGGGGAGGTGTAGGAATGGGAGAGGAGATTGTGGTGAACGCGAGCAGCCGTTCACCAAGATTGGTATTCAGATCAGGATAAACGGATGAAATAGAAAGTGCGTAGAATCCTGGCAAGATAATTATTAATTATCAAAAAATGAGGCAGTCGAGAACGCCACTCCGCACCAGTGTAGGCCTATGTAATAACTCAGTTTAAAAGAACGGAGTTCTAACGGTGTAATTAACTACTTACTGTTTCCGTCGTTAAAACGCCTTTACTGTAACTGTACGTTAAATGCGGTGTGTTACTATTAATTGATTGAATTGAATTGCATAATCTGAACGCAGCCCTGGCTCCACACAGAAACTGATCGGGAGGAGACCGGGTGGGTTAACAACGAGATAAGCGATTATGATTGAATCACGTTTCACGGTAGCCAATCGGATCCAGTGTTTTTACACACAAGCCAGGACACGCGTGCCACACACACGCGCACACACACACCACACTGATTTGATTAAGCAGCAGAAATGGCGAGTCCGGAGCAATCCGATGAAAAGTTGGCACTTTTTGTAGTAGGATGTTCCACAGCCTTTGCAACCAAGCAAATTAAAATTCAGTTGGAAGTTTATTAGGAACTTGAATGGGCAGTTCAACCATTTCCTTGACATGTAGCAACTTATAAGTAATTCAGTTACTAACTCAGTTACTTTTTGGAACAAGTAGTGAGTAACTATAACTAATTACTATTTTAAAGTAACGTTCCCAACACTGCTCAGCACATCGATGTGAGTTTATTTGGTATGTTTCAAACTCACAATTATTAATTATATCTGTATATCATTTGCCCCCAACGGTGGAGTGGGTTCCATCACAGTCTGCATTATCACAAAAATGAAGCTTGGGATGATAATTGAGATGATCATTGATTTTCGCAAAACAGAAAATATGACTAAATACAAATCATAAACCATCGATGAACCTCATCACTTCACACTGACTCGATGCTGACATTATTTTGGAAGTTCCTTCTGGCACCTTCCACAACAAAGGCTGGTGCAGGCCACTGTTGGAAAGGGAGGGGCGGGGGGGGGGGGGGGTTCAGTAGCTCACTGCTAGTTGCTTCTAAATTTACACACTGCACATTTAAGATCATAGCATCTTCTAATCTCAAAGACTAAACAGCAATATATATATTTTTCTTAGGAGGAGAGAGAGGGGGACAAAGAGACATGGGGGGAGGGTGAGAGGGAAATACAGAGAGTAAGAGAGGTTGATGTTAGAAAGAGAAGGAGGGAGATACAGAAAGAAAGGCAGCAATAATAAGACAGAGATGCACAGACAGAAAGAGAGAGAAAAAAGAGAGGAGAAGATAGGGCAATGGCAAGAGAAAGTGAGACATAACGAGAGAGGGGGAGGCTGAGAGTGAGACAGGGAGGGAGGGAGGAGGAAGGGAGGGAGGAGGGAGGGAGGGGAGGGAGGGAGGGAGGGAGGGAGGAGGAGGGAGGGAGGGAGGGAGGGAGGGAGGGAGGGAGGGAGGGAAATACAGAGAGAAAGAGAGGTTGAGGTAAGAAAGAGAGGGAGGGAGATACAGAAAGAGAGAAGGAGAGTAAGGCAGAGAATGAGAGAGAGAGTAAGAGGACCAGGGTTGTTGCATGCGTCCTGGACTGGAGACTAACTGCTGAACCGTGTGTGTGGGTCCACCGTGCACGACACAAAGAAACCTACCAGCTGTGCACAAGTGAACCTTCTCATTACAGGAAGTCGTCTGTGTAGGGGGATGTCTATAGCAGCGAGGCGGTGGCCAGATCCATCAGCATCTAACAGCTGTGCTCTCTCCCTCTCTGATATCTCCCTTTTCCCTCCCTCCGATTCCTCTCTCACTCTCTGTCTTTATATCTCTGTCTGCTTCTACCTATCTCTCTGCTACTTTGTCCTCCCTCTCTCTCTCTCATTCTCTGCCTTACTCTCCTTCTCTCTTTCTGTATCTCCCTCCCTCTCTTTCTTACCTCAACCTCTCTTTCTCTCTGTATTTCTCTCTCTCCCTCCCTCCCTTCCTCCCTGTCTCACTCTCAGCCTCCCCCTCTCTCGTTATGTCTTACCTTCTCTTGCCATCGCCCTATCTTCTCCTCTCTTTTTGTCTCTCCCTTTCTTCTCCCTTTCCGCCTGTTCTTTCCTTTCATCCCCCCTCTAACCCTTTCTCCTCCTCCCTCCATCCCCCTCCCTCCCCCATCATTCTCCCCCTTCCTCCCCCCTCTCTCCCTCTCTACTGTATCACATGTACATCCCGTGAAGACTAATAAATGTCAAGGCTAGGAGGGGCGTAAAGTGCAGATGTGCAAGGGTAACTGTTAATACAGTACACTTACACAACAGGTTGCGTGTATGCACATGTGTGTTAGTGTGTGCGTGTGTGTTTGTGCGTTTGTGAGAGTATGGATGCAATCCCACTTCCCCACAAAAAACCCAAAGATATCCGGACGTCATGTCAATAAGTGTCGACGTTATGCAGAAGGGGGTTAAGGATTACCTTCAACCAACAAAGGGAGGACACTAATTCCGAGCTTTCAAATTCTTAGTTAAGGAAAATCGGATTGGTTCCAGGCCCTGAGAGGAATTAATCTCCTGTTACGTCCTGAGAGTGGAATGCTACGCATTCTTCATTGCGGGTCTACGCTGATGACCGGGGTGTCAAATCTGATAAGCCTCAGCCAGGGCTCTTGCTTAACGCTCAAGTAGGATTCTCTCTTTGCTATTGGACAACAGCTGCTCTCTCTCTCTCTTTGGCACGCAATGGTCCGAGAGTAACATTAGATATTTTAAAGAGAGATAGAGAGAGTATGGGAGAGGAAGAGGGAGAGAGCGAGACAAAACAAGGCATGAGAGCGGGGTGAGCGTGAGTGAGAGTGGTGAGAGAGAGAAGAGAGCCACATGTTTAAAAGAGAGAGAGAGAGAGAGAGAGAGAGAGAGAGAGAGAGAGAGAGAGAGAGAGAGAGAGAGAGAGAGAGAGAGAGAGAGAGAGAGAGAGAGAGAGAGAGAGAGAGAGAGAGAGAGAGAGAGCCAGTAGACAGAGAGAGCCAGTAGACAGAGAGGGGGAAGAGAGAGAGAGAGGCGTGAGAGTGTTTATTGCGTGTTCAGCCGAGTCAACCCGGCCTGGAAGGTTCTTTCCCAGAACACCCAGGGTTCCGGGAGTCCTGCCTCTCCCCCATCGCCAGTTTTAGGGGCTAATTTGCAGCTTGACCATGTAGAAAACTGCGCCACTGCACCAAAACGGCTGTTTCTACACGCATGGCTGCCGTGACGACGAGGACCCTCCACCACAAAGCCCCCACCCATCCTACAGTCCTACGGCTCATTAGCTTCAGAGTTGACCTCACCCATGAATCCATCTCACAAACAACAAACCCGGTTGTTTTTGAAGTCCTACGCGTTAATAGACCCTACGGGGTGTGGTGTGCTATATGGTCATGTATATACGTAGCTGAAGCTTAGAGAAGCAGATGCCTTCTTGGTTTCCCAGGGGGTGAGACGGTGGGCAGTGGGGGGATCCTAATGCCTCCTAATTCACAGCAAATGCTGGGTTGGCAGGGGGTAAAACCCAGGGATTGGCTTGGACCTTTCTGCTGTGGAAACATAAGAGCGCTGTGAATTTCAACGGTGATCCAACACAAATATTACAAGGTCTTTTGATTTCCAGCTGTGAAGCCCTTGAAGGAGAGGGGAAAGGCCCTTGCTTGGCCTTATGTCTCATGTTCAGGGTTTAATAGTGCGGCCTGGGGAGAGGGCGGGACATCAGGTCTGCGGTTTAACCTGGTACATTCTGGAGACCGCTCCGTCGCTCGACCGTCACTCAGGGTTCTCCTCTAAGTGTACCCAGCGTCTGAACCTCTTGAAGGGGACTCACTCTCTCCTCATAAAGGCTGGTTCCCAAGTAGGGTGTGTGTGTGTGTGTGTGTGTGTGTGTGTGTGTGTGTGTGTGGTGTGTGTGTGTGTTGTGTGTGGTGTGTGTGTGTGTGTGTGTGTGTGTGTGTGTGTGACGGTATGTGTGGTTGCGCATGTTTGTGTGTGTGTGTGTGAGAAGATATGTGTGGTTGCGTATGTGTGTGTGTGTAAGGTTGTCTGTGTGTGTGTGTGTGTGTGTGTGTGTGTGTGTGTGTGTGTGTGTGTGTGTGTGTGTGTGTGTGTGTGTGTGTGTGTGTGTGTGTGAATGTGAGGTTAGGTGTGGTGTGTGGTTGTGTGTATGTGTGTGTGGTTGTGCATATGTGTGTGTGTATGTGTGAGAGGTTGCGTTTGTGTGTGTGTGTCTGTGGGTTGCGTGTGTGTGTGTGTGTCTGTGGGTGTGTGTGTGTGTGTGTGTGTGTGTGTGTGTGTGTGTGTGTGTGTGTGTGTGTGTGTGTGTGTGTGTGTGTGTGCGTGAGGGAGGGTAAGGGGCGGTGTGCGTGTTGGGGAGGTGGGCTGAGGGGTTGAGGGTGGGGGGTGGGTGTTGAGAGCGCTGAGGTCATGACTTGGCATTGGCACCAGTGTGGGGGGGGGGAGAGAGAGAGAGAGAAGAGAGAGAGAGAGAGAGAGAGAGAGAGAGAGAGAGAGAGAGAGAGAGAGAGAGAGAGAGAGAGAGAGAGAGAGAGAGAGAGAGAGAGCGGGGAGGGAGAGAGAGAGAGAGAGAGGGGAGGGAGAGAGAGAGAGGGGGGGAGGGAGATAGAGAGAGAGAGAGAGAGAGAGAGAGAGAGAGAGAGAGAGAGAGAGAGAGAGAGAGAGAGAGAGAGAGAGATAGATAGATGAGAGAAAGAATAAGAGGAGAAAGGAGGAGAGATAGAGATCGAGATAGAGAGGAAGCCTGAGAGGTTGAGAGAAAGAAAATAGGAGCGAAGAGAGGAAGAAGGAGAGAGCGAGAGCGAGAGCGAGAGATAGATAGAGAGATAGAAAGGGGAACAGAGACAGAGAGAGAGATGGGGTTTGGTTGCTGGGCGTGCTAGTCGCGCTGTCTAAAAGGGATTGGCGCCGTACTCAGGCTGCAGGGTATAGACCGAAGGCTAAAGGGGTAGTTTGAAGCTAAATTCATACAGAATTAAATAAAATCACGCAGCAACTACTGTGGTTTGCTATTCAAAAAATGTCTCTGCTCTGTCTCATGCTCGGTTAAATTTTCATGATTAAAAAGGGACATTTTAAGAGACAATTAGGCAAGAACATCTAATTTGTAGAATAACTGAACTAAGCTGAATTCAGGCATTCATGTTTCGCCTTTTGGAAAGTCAACGTCTGTTTCTGTGGTTTCCAGGCAACGCATTAACATGGAAAATATGGTTGTATTGATGAAAAGTTCTACCAACCAATTTATCCCTTGATCACACTCGTAGTTAGACCGTGACTAAAGAAGCTAGACTTTTTTAGGACTGGCAACAAAGTAAGAAAGCAAGTTCTCTATTGCTGGCCTGATCCAACTTTATAGTATTTTCCACAAACAGATCTTCTTGGCAGTACTGTGTCAAAAAAAGCGAAACAAGGAATAATAGCTCTTTGGAGAAAGACAGGAAGACCTGTGAGTAATACAGGAAACCAGTTGCGGCTCATATGGAATAAAGGTAAGTCACAAGGCAAGCTTGTTTCTGGGTCTTTTTAATTCAGTCAGATCATCATATTGGCCTGGTGCCAGACCAGAAACGTCCTGCTTGTTTCACCATTGTTTCAAAAGTATCGGGGTTACTAGTATGCAGGCAGAACATGCTTGCAAACCCTTGAAGAAAAATCACATAAACTATCCCATCAGATAAAGATATCCATTTCAAAAAGCCCATTATCCACAATTACTTCACGATAAAACTATGTTTTCTTTAATTTATTTTATAAAGTTTAAAATGGTTCTCTATACTCTCGCCTATAATCCACTAAGCAATCAGAAAGTTCTGACAAGTTCAAGCATGCAACCAAACCTAGGAAAATAAACACTCTTTATAAGGAAAATAAAAATCTCAGGAGCCCTAACATTAAAAGTTTGAGGTCGTGGTTGTGTTTTGGCAGTACAGTAGTGTTGGAACAAGTGGGACCCCTCCTATGTTTTAACTTAAGCCATTCAATAACGGTCCATTGAAAACGAGTCCTACGGTGTGTACAAAAAACCATTGAAAACCAGCAACAAAAACAAACAACCCCCCCAAAAAATGACTTGACGATTATCCCACAATACAGGATGTGTGTCGATCCCTGAGCACGCCAAAGGAAAAGTCATTCACAGTTACGGGAGAGGGAAGGGAGGAGGTGGACGAGACTAATCGGCCATCCTCCTTACCTTCCCTTTCTTTGTTTTCTTCCACGGTCTAGTTTTGGCCAGGTGGTTGGTGAGCAGTCCGTTGACCCCCTCTTCCTCCGAGTCCTCCGCCTTCTCTTCTTTATACCACGGCCCCCACACCCCTCCGTTGTACTGGGGGTTCGACCGCAAGTCTTTGGCCGGGTAGCGCACCGGCACGGCCGTCCGGTTGTACTGCGCCAGCCGCATCAGCATCTTCTTGACGATGAGCGGGTATCGCTGGGACAGGTCGCTCCTCTCGTACGGGTCGGCCGTGATGTTGAACAGCCACACCGACTTCCCGCGGTCCCAGTTCACCCGTTCGTTGTGCCAGCGCTTGGTCAGCATCTGGTTGGAGAAGGTCTGTGGCGGCACCCAGTCGCTGTAGCCCGGGTTCCCCGTCAGCAGCTTCCAGTGGCCCACGCGCAGGGCCGCCCGGATGGCCGTGTTCCACAGGCCATAGCCCGCCTTCCACGAGCCGTTCTTGGCCTTCACGTACATGGGGTCAATGTTGTGCAGGATGTCCTGTCGGGGGCAGCGGCGCCCCTCGCTGATGGACTCCCACACGTCGTAGCCGTCTAGGTTCATGTCCTCGTCCAGCGTGCCCTCGCCCAGGGTCACCAGGGTGGGGAACCAGTCTGTGATGTGGATCAACGCCCGGCACTTGGTCCTCTTTTTGACCAGCAGCGGGCTGTGGACGAAGCCCACCGCCCTGATGCCCCCCTCCCAGTAGGTGGCCTTGCTGCCCCGTAGGGGCCAATTGCTGCCCCCGACCAAGGGCTGACCGCCATTGTCCGAGGAGTACACCAGCACCGTGTTGTCGTAGTAGCCGTAGCGCTTCAGTGCTAGCGTGAGGTTGTACACCGCCTCGTCCAGACAGGACACCATGGCGGCGTACTTGCGGCGGTAGATGTTGGGGATGCTCTTGTAGCGCTCCAGGTAGCGTTCGGGGACCTGCAGGGGCGAGTGGACCGCCTGGTACGCCATGTAGAGGAAGAGCGGGCGGCGGGGGTCGTGGTTCTCCAGGATGCTCACCGCCTTCTGGGTGTACATCAGGGTGGAGTAGAGGCCGCGGTCCTGCTCCCAGGCCGCCTCCTCGCCCTCGTGGAGGTCGTAGCCGCACATGCCCGCGCCCTCGCACTTGTAGTGGCTGTAGTAGTCACCGCTGCCCAGCAGCGAGCCGAAGAAGGTGTCGAAGCCCCGCTGGGTGGGCATGCAGCCCCGCTTGTAGAAGCCCAGGTGCCACTTGCCCACCATGTGCGTGTCGTAGCCGGCCGCCTTCAGCTTCTGGGGCAGTGTGACGTTCTCCAGGGGAAGGCAGTTGGGCTGGGTAGCGCGGATGATGGAGTGCTGGAGGCCTGTGTGGATCTGGTACCTGGGGACACAGAGCCAGGTATTGGTCAATGCCCGGCAGGACACAGAGAGGAGGAAAATCCTGAATACACCGAAAACAGGGGAATCATTTGTCGGAATAGATGAAGCGAAAAGAATGTCAAGCTGTAATGGAAATTCTTATTATATCATAATAATACAGTGATATGTCTAATACTACACTCTCAAATCATATCCAATATCGACTGCAGGAAGGGTTGTTCATCTGGGTTACAAACGTACCATTACGTTGACAATGTAAGCTGGCATCATTAGTAAATGTTCTTTCTAGAAGGACCAAACTGAAAATAGAGCTTTGCTTGTTCCATGCTTACGATGCCCAAAAGGCCATGACTCACCGCAAAACAGGCAGAGATCGGGAAGTCTGCAATTTCTGTATAAATGTATTCATCCAATTCAGACGTGCTACTGTATGCCTTCCTAATATAATAAGCCCAATGCAATTCACAGCCTTTTCTGGTAATCTACTTGAAATGCAGCCAATGGAAGTTTCTAAAGTGATTAAATTATGTTATTTTTTTCCTTGTACGACAAAAGAGCCTTTTCATAAGCCCTATACCGTTGAACAGTGAATCACATAAATGGGGGATGCTGCCCGTGTAGATCAACGAATGATACCTGATTCAATCCGGTGTGTAATTACAATGGGACCGGTTCAAGGAATACAGTTTAAGACCGAATAAGGCAGGGACACCAGGAGTGCTCCACGCATTAGCTGGTTGTATCCAATCCTTGGTCTGCACTGGAATTAAAAGAGGCTGTCCAAGGATACTATGTGTAATGGAATCTAGTTGTTGGGATGGAAGAGGAAGATATGCCATGTAAAACCAGCCAGGGAACAGATCTCAATCAATCAGCGGACTATTCCATTAGACGTTGGCACGATTTGTCAACCGACCAGTGCATTCAATCATCCTCCCTGCTTCTCTCGGGTTCAAAACATAAGTTTTTGTTTGTTTCTTTGTCATTTTCTTTTCGATTTGTCCTGTAAATTGCAGAGTCATAAATTGCTGAATCATTCGTACCGAATAAATTAACAGAACCTAGTAAAGTTCCTTCGATGTATATGATGTATTAACGATGGACAGGGGCTGTACATTGTTAATACATCATCTACCATATCCTATACTTCTGAGACACGTTAGGTAGAACTGGAGGAAAATAAAAACTGAAATCTAAAAAAACAATTGTAATCAATTCCCAGACAGACTATATTCCAACAGGCTATGCTAGGGAACAAAACCATAATTTTGATGCCAAGTCTTATTTGAGATGTTCAGTTTTGGCTCCAAAGTAAGGTGACTTGGAAATCTCAGGGAGTTCCTGCACTTTGAATAAAAAAGATTACCGCTGTCTCTGACTTCATTTCTGTCCCGACATTGCAATTTGCTGGCTCTAAAACAAAGGAACCAACTGCCATCCGCTGGACGTCCCATCTGGGAATAGCACTGCTTCTCCTACCTGCCCCACTACCCCTGTCTCAGAAACACATCACATATACTCAACACACCCTCTTAACCTCTCCTCTAATGCTCCCTCCTTCTCTTGGGGCTCGTCGTGAAGTCTTAGCTGTCAGTGGCTGACAGCTAGCTTAGTCCATGAGCTAGTAGATGTCTAGCCCAGTCCGCTAGGGTTTGTTCAGGGTTTTCCTCCACCAGAGTGTTCCATTGGAGTCTCACCAGAGGGCCGTCTGCCGCCAACCTTTAGCCACGCTCCATTTCCCACTGTGCGTTGCGCTCACCAGTTGGCTAACACAAGCGCTACAACAGCTAGCCCAGGTATGCGCAGCTTTCCCCATTTAACAAAATCCTTCAAGTCAAATTCATGATGCAACAAATCATGTTGTATGTACTGTATGTTCTGTATTTATTTGACTCAGTGTGTGTTAGACGTACACCAATCCTACACAAACGACATGAAACATATCCATCAGCACCGAACATACAAAATACTTCTGCCAACCAAATGAGTGGTGAAGCCACACACAAATGGCAGTTGGCTCCATGATGTTAGCCATCAAGGAAGTGTTACAGTTCAAGGAGACCGCAACGAGACCTCCGAGATAGGGAACATCAAATCTGTGGACACGCTGACACACTGGAATGTTGTTTGAGGTTTGATTTTTTCTTTCTTAATTGGATCTGGCAGGTTTTCTTAAGTGAAATAACTCACCGCGAGTAGTTTGACACAACATTAACCCGTCAAGACAGATGTTCGGCTGACCCCATTGCTTCTAGACGAATGTGGAACATCAGACACGCCAGTTTGAGTAATTAGGTATGAAGATGTGATAGTAAAAATATGCATGTACGGTAGTGTAATGGCATGAGGCTACAGACATAACATATTGTCATGAAGAGGTCCACTTGACCAATGATGGAGAGGAATGAGATAGAGGGAAGAGAGAAAAGTGAAGGACTGAAAAAAGACAGTACAGACTCAGAGACTTAGCTGGAGAGCAGACAGCAAAAGGATTATTCATTTAACCCTGAGAGGAGAGTGCACTTAACGGGTAATTGCTCCCTCCCTGGACGAGTCCCTGTGGCTCAGTACAGGGCGTCCTCACAACATATGGATATACTACACACAGATCGAGGACCCCATTACGTTAACTCTTCCCTTCATTGTCCTACTCCATGTGCCTATTATTTCAATAATCGCCGGCCAGGGTCTTACATTAGATCAGACAGAATACAAATTGCCGAGTTGGCTTCAAGAACAAATTAGATCTGGGTAAACCACACCACTGGGCAGACACATGTCTACACGAGCATTTTGAAATCAACCAAGGGCAATCTTGTGTGGTTGCGAGCGATTCCCAGGGAGAAAAAACGTTTTTTTCAATTCAGCAAAAAATGCTGTTGCAAGTATATTCCTCGAGATGGCTGCTGGGTGGGCGGGTGGGTGGGGTGGGATGGCGGTTTCTGGACAGCTCTATTCAGCCCCAGCCTTTGAGCCTCAAGGTCAATGGGTTCAGAGTACAACACAAGACAGCAGCAGTGGCTGATGGGAACCATTATGTGGTTGTGTAGTTGTGTGCGTCTCTCAGAGTGCGTTTCATTGGCGTCAGGGGGACCTCTCATCGCTCTTAGGGGGTCCCGGGGAGCGGTGGGGAGGGTGGTGGTGGAAGGTCGGGAGGGTGCCCCCTTACAAAGCCAGCCGACTGAGGCATACAGGAGGGCCTGTTGTTCAGCGCAGTTATGCGATACACATGCGGCGCTAATAGCCAATAGAGGAATGCGAACAACAGCAGACCTAAGAGGGAACATCTGCCTGGTGGGTTAGCCTTATCTACAGCCTCCACCGAGGCGGAATCAGTCTGGAATTAGCGTCCATTAGCATTTATTTGACCCCCGCTTAAGGTTTAATGTTAGGCTCCTTTCCGTTTGTTTCTCTGTTTCTTGTGGGTGAATAAAAAGCTGCGTTTGCGGGATAAATTGAGATGCGGACGGGCGCGTTGATGGCCGTTGCTTTCCCTGTTGTAGTTTATAGAGTACGAGCAGAACTAACCACACAGAAGTTTTACCCTCCAGAGTTGTGTCAAAGGTGTGACCAATTTAACATTTCTCTGAACAACATGTCCTTTGGAAAGATGACAGCCTATTTATATATTTAAATTCGCTACACATATATTGCCCCCATATAAATACATCAATAAATCAAGATCATGAATTAAAATCCACCTGTGTTCAATTTGCTGTACAAAATAAGATGTTAGCTAGCTAACTAGCTAGCTAACAAAGACAGTGGACGAAAGCCAGAGCATCACTGCGGCCTGTAGTGTTAGCGATTTGGTGATCCACGTCAGGGATTTTGAAGTGTGTCTGTTTACACCAACAGACCCATAGTTCCTCTTCCCTCTTTGGTTGAAGGATGGGCCCCAGCCGTCCTGCTGGCTCCTGGTGTTCAAAGACCAAGAGGTCACAGCTGTGTAGCGGGGGGGGGGGGGGGGGGGGGGGGACTGTGTGAACCCTGAACAGATCAAGTCCAACGGGGCCGGTCTCAATGTGGAGACTGGTACGAGCTCGGTACAAGCTGGAGCACAGGGGGCTCCTGTGACATGGAGTGGTTGTGTGCATGTGGTTGTGTTGGTCCGATTTTCAAGAGATTACCAACGTTTTCTTTTTGTTCTTTGCCTTTTATAGCAAAGGCCTTCAGATGACGGCAGTAACATAAACCAGTCCCCTTGTCCAATCCAGTTGATGTGTAGGCCCGCTCTTAAAACAAAGAAAAAAACATTTCATGCCTGTATAGGTACGTATGCCCCTGGGAGTTACCGACATCCACTTTTCCAGCCTCAATAAGGGGTTTTTAACCACCGGTTTTCAAGGCAAAAGTATGTATGGATTTGATTGCACCCAGGGCCATGCGAAAAAGAAACCGAGCTGCAAGCTGCATTGTGAACTCTGGATTTAACGATCCGTTCTGGTTGATTCAAAAGGTATTCCAGACTGACTGATTCAAAAGGTATTCCTCGGAAATGTTAGCATAAACAACCCGACCAAAAGCCAGAGAGCACCCAATGGCCCACAACATTCAATTAAATGGGGACATCTGTCCTCAAAGGGTCTGCACTTGACTTGAAGGCAAGTGGATCAGCCAACCACTCCCACCACTAAGGTGCTCAAAGTTGTTGTTTTTTTGGTTGTTATCTCAGCCACTCAAGCCCTAGGCCTGCTGCTCACCCCCCCCCCCCCCCCCCCCCCCCCCCCCCCCCCCCCCCCCCCCCCCCCCCCCCCCCCCAGCCCTTGTGCGTCTGTGTAATACCCTGCTCCACATCCTCCTCCTCTACACCTGGCTTGAGTTAACCGCCCCCGCCCTCCCTTCTCCTCGTCTAATCAGAGTCAGCCTTGGAGAGAGAGCCGTGCGGACCGCTGGCTCCTCCGCCACCCACCCCATATGGGGTGGGTGGCGGTGGAGCCTCTGAACGCGCTGGAGCCTCTGAACTCCTTATCCCTCTGAACTCCTTATCCCTCCCTACCCTCTCCACCAATCAAGTCTTTTCCTACTCACTCATCATCAGAGTTGCAGCGGAGATTGACCTTTCACACATGATGAAGCACGCGTACCACCTCCACCGGCCCCGGGGCCCGGGCCCCCGGACCACCTCAACCTTAGGAATGATCTTCAAGGCCTCCGTCATCGATCTTCTCCGTCCTGTCATCCGACCAGCGTGATGCCAGTGAGCAGTGAGTGAGAGAAGGGCTCTGAGGGGGGAGTAATAAAGCATAACGGGCTACTGGTCTGTGAGGGGCCCTCCAGTGGAGGGAGGGCCCCCCAGGATGACCGAGTAACGCACAGACTGATAACAGGGTGAATAGTCTTGAAGACAGACGTTATAGGGAGGGGGGGGAATAGCAAGGAAAATGAGTTTCTTTGAGAGCGACCTCAACGCCCCGCTCTCCTTTGGGGTTCAAGTGGAGCGTCATCCGCGGCAGGTCAGTAAAAAGAAGGAGAAGTGGATTGGATTGTGGCTGTTTTAGATGGTGAAGTGGAAGAAACCGCTGTTTGTGGCACTTTGGGTGAAGACTGGAGGAAGGGCGAATGGGGTATGAAGAGGAGAACGTGAAAGAGGAATAAAGCGTTTTTAAATGATATAGAAATACAAAATATTACATTAAGACTGCACATTGTAGACTGGTCTGATGCCAGCTATTGTGTCAACGAGTTACGATCACTGCTAGCGTGTTTGAGGTAAGGCAGGATGGAGCAGGGTTTTGGCTCTGTGTTGTCAATAACCCATTTTTTGTGTGGTCATTATGCATGAGGCCTGTCAAAGAGGCTTCATTGTGGATTTGTCTGGACAGGTACATTACCCGGTTCCCTAAGCAGCCAGGCATTCACACTTTTGGGACGAATATGTGTGTGTGTGTGTGTGTGTGTGTGTGTGTGTGTGTGTGTGTGTGTGTGTGTGTGTGTGTGTGTGTGTGTGTGTGTGTGTGTGTGTGTGTGTGTGTGTGTGTGTGTGTGTGTGTGTGTGTGTGTGTGTGTGTGTGTATGTGTTTGTGTGTGTGTGTGTATGTTTACGTGGTGACTGCAATGTTGTGGACCAGTGGTAGAAGAGCTTTACCTCTTCCTCTCTGACACGGCTGTATTTTGTACTTTTCTAAGTCAATGGCCACGAAAACAAAGCATCTGTCTCTGGACTCCAGGAACCCGGTGGGTGTGAACATGAGGGGGCTGACAATCCTTCAAGCAGATCATCTCCAGGGCTTTGAGGAGAGGGTCTAATCTGTTTAGCACAGCACACCGAAGGTGGAGAAGGTGGAACAGAGGGTGTGTGTGTGTGTGTGTGTATGCTTGCGTGCGTGTGTACCTGTGTGTGTTTGTGTGTGTGTGCGTGACTATGAGTAGGTGTGTGTGTGTGTGTGTGTGTGTGTGTGTATGTGTGTGTGTGTGTGTGTCTGTGTGAGTGTGTCAACTTTCCAGCTGTAGGTATCAATGCTGTGTCCAATCGCTTTGTGGGCGTGTGTGTGGATGCTTAAACCAGCCATCATCCACACACTCCACCACTGTGCGCGCGTGTGTGTGTGTGTGTGTGTGTGTGTGTGTGTGTGTGTGTGTGTGTGTGTGTGTGTGTGTGTGTGTGTGTGTGTGTGTGTGTGTGTGTGTGTGTGTGTGTGTGTGTGTGTGTGTGTGTGTGTGTGTGTATGTCCATGTGTGTGTATGAGTGAGTGAGAGTGAGAGAGAGAGAGACAGAGTGTGATAGTCTGGTGGTTAGGGTGGTTGACTCTCACACGATATGACGTTCTGCATTTGATCCCCAAAAATCTGCAGCATTCTTGGGCAAGAGGCCTAAGCTACCTGGTAATTCAATACATGAGGATTAACTGTAAAGCGCTTTGGATATACATATCTAAAAAAGTTAGCAGATTTTCCATTGGTGAATCGGTATTGTGTACTGTGGATAAGTAATCGCCACAAAAAAGTAAAGAGGATATTTTACTTGTGTTATTCAGTCAAAGACAAGAATGTCAAAGAGTGTTTATGATCTGCGTGTGTGTGTGTGTGTGGGGGGGGGAAATAGTTGAAGAAGACCCCAATTCCAACAACTGCACACCAAAGGCATCTACATGATGTATGTGCACCTTAAAAGTCCCTGTGTAAGACGAATGGGGCATGGGGAGGGCGAGGGTTCATGGGGTCATCGTGTAACTGTCAGAGAGGGAACCTTCCGGGTTCACAGGGTCAAGGCGTCCCCTAAACGACGCAATCTAAGAATCTGGGCCTTGCTAATAAGTACAACTTGAAAATCGTACAAAATCGTCAGAAAACATACATGGTGGAGTTTGACAGTCTCACATTGCACGTTTGAAACAAACAGACACTTGGAATGAAGTGGAGAAGGGGGAAATCATAGAAGAGGCCCTTCGGACTGTGGGTGTGTGTCACATGGCGTTAACTCGCCCGTCCGCCCTCAGTAGTGTTTATAAGAGCCTGTCAGCTCCCCTGAGCACACAGCGGCCATTTATGAAACAAGACAACCTGTCCGTCAGGGCGGACATTTGGACAGAACAACAAACACCCTCAGAGTGGCTCGTACCGCGGGGGAGTATAGTTATTTTTTACGACGGGGTTTGGTATAAAAAAATAAAAATGAAAATAGAGTTATTTGATTACATAAGAAAGGCCAGGCACCCGGCTCAGGGTTGAGGTGCGGGTGGCTGCCCTGCCGACGGAACGCCTGGAAGGCAACGAAGAAAACGACGCTACACTTTTATCCTTGAAGCGGCTTTGTAAATTACCTCGTAAAAATACACAACTTATTGCGGTCCACAAAGTCCACTACGGGCCGACACAGCTCACCTTCAAACTTGTGGTAGATGCAGAGTGACCTCTTCACGTGCATCTCAACATGTGTCAAATAAGTGTGAAGAGCAGAATAGTAAAATGATCAAGTGTTTCAGCGACATACTGTAACAATTAACAGAGAGTGATGCTCAACAAACAACCTGATTCATACAAAACTGGTGTAAGATTCACCATCAGTCTGGCTCGGCTCTCTCTCTCTCTCTCCCCCCCCCCCCTCCCTCTCCCTCTCTCTCTCTCTCTCCCTCCCTCTCCCTCCCTCTCTCTCTCTCTCTCATATGCACTACTGTAACGGTAAATGGATCCTATTTGGTAGGTGAGGGCGTTGTGTGTTTCCCATCACAGATTTCCACGTGCGCTAAACCCACTTTCGAGAAGAGACATCTTACACACATCCAACCAGAGCCAGGAGATGGCTCATTTCAGAGCTGGGAACACGATATCGACGCACCGATGAATTTCACCCATTAAGCCCTGACCCTCAAACCCAGGGAGGCCTACCTGATGCCGGGCAAAACCAGCTCCCTTTCCACCCCCTGCCTCCCAGAACCACGGCTGCATGTGCACAGGGAGAAGAGGAAACTGCTGATGTGAAACATGAGTGAACCGACTACAAAGTCAAAAGCCATAAGAGACGAGACAAACCCACATCCCTCCCCAACTCATCAGCCGTGCTGTTTAATACCCAGACCATCGTTTCCCCGGGAGAGACGGCTGCCAAGGCGATAGCCCCGCCCTCCACTTTTGCAAACACTTAAATAAATTAGGCTGGAATTTGCGATCTTTGCGTTTCATGGTCACAAAGCAACCACACCAGCACACACAACATGGGGCTAATTAGAGGACGGGAAGGGTTAGTAAAAAAAGTTGTACGAGTCATGTTTTGAGGAGGTCCGCCTTTTGATGGGTGTGCTTCAATCTTACACTATTCAATTCTGGAATTTAAAAAGTATTTGCTCAAAGTATTAGCTAAATGTGTAGTCATCATCTGAATTACTCATGCATGGCACACATGCACACACACACGCGCAAACACACACACACACACACACACACACACACACACACACACACACACACACACACACACACACACACACACATATACACAGTTTCCCTCAATTTATAGTCAAGCTCTCTCCGTCTTACTCCTTCTGGGTGTTTCAAAGAATGTAATACACAATTGAACGTCAGTCTTGACGTGAACGACAAGAATATACAGGTGGGGTATTAGTTAAATGTGTAGTCATCATCTGAATGAATTGCACACACAAAGCACACACAAAGTCACACACACACACACACACACACACACACACACACACACACACACACACACACACACACACACACACACACACACACACACACATACCTGCCAGTCATCAGTTGGCTCCTGGACGGGCTGCACAGCGGCTGGACGTAGTAGTTCTCCAGCTTCACCCCCTCCGCAGCCAGCCTGTCCAAGGTGGGGGTCTTGATCTCCGACCCGTGGTACCCCACATCCCGGAAGCCCTGATCGTCTACCAGGATGAAGATGATGTGTGGCTGCCTGCTGGGCTTATCAAGTTCGTTCTCTCGGTTGTTCTGTGAATGGCCGTTCCAGTTTTCCCATGACATCTGCTGGTGACAGCGCGTGCGCGCTACGTGCACGAGCAGCACTTGCAACAACAGCCACAGGGTGCACAACATTTTCAGCCAGGTTCAGGCGCGCGAGAGAAAAAATCATAAGGGCCGTGACGTTTCCACCTCGCGAGCAGATACAGTGATGGTGCCTTGAACCGTTGCGCACACCGCAACGTCGCCAAAGCGCACGATGACGTTGATCGGGCCGTTCATCTTTCTTCGGTCACTGTAGCGTTTGGAAAATAATCGGTTCACTCTTCATTCATTCTCCACTGACAGCGTTATGCGATTACGCGGCCGTGCAGAGGCGAAACAGGGTCGACAGGTCCACGTGGAAGTTACACATGAACACGAAATAAAAAGTTCAAGTAGTTATGCGTCACCTCTATAGATTTGCAGATCTTGAAGTAGCCTATTAGCCTATCCGAATATTTCCAAATCAAACAGCCGACAAAAACGGAACTTCCCAGAGGCTTCACTCCGTTTACTTCTTCACTTTACTTCTTCACTTGTGCAGCTTTCATCAAATGGACGTTGGTCGAAATAAAGACAATAAAATGTTTGAGATATATATGCGTACCTGCATATTACACTTCATACACGACTGACGACGGGTCTCCACTGTGCAGCGGCAGGCGGATCCATCCCTGTACACAGCAATGTTCCTCCAAGGCAGTCGACTAAGGACTGAAAGAACAGCCAGTCCTCACAGAGGGTTTAATAGCAACAGCGGAGGCAGGTCCATGTGTGTGTGAGCTCTCTCGCGCGCGCGCGCTCTCTCTCTCTCTCTCTCTCTCTCTCTCTCTCTCTCTCTCTCTCTCTCTCTCTCCTCTCTCTCTCTCTCTCTCTCTCTCTCTCTCTCTCTCTCTCTCTCTCTCTCTCTCTCTCTCTCTCTCTCTCTCTCTCTCTCTCTCTCTCTCTCTCTCTCTCTCTCTCTCTCTCTCTCTCTCTCTGCACAGATACAACAGAACTGTACATAGTTTTGTACAGTATATTTCATTTATTAGTATATTCCAAATTCTTATATATATATATATATATACATATATATATATATATATATATACATAATACTTATATATATATAATTATATACATATACCAATACAATGTGCAGTGTCAAGTAGATTGTGTTGTTGCCATGTTTGAATCCCAGACTAAAGGTAGACAGCACTGCAGAGAACAACCTTAAAGGGATACAGAGACATTGTTTTTTTCTTGGAAATCTTCAGTTATCGTCCAACAACGATAAACCACTGGGTACAACGGGTCATATTTCTGGGGTTCCAGTACAGCCAGATAACGGATATTTGGGCCAACCGTCCTCCTCCATGCACCGGTGCTGGTCTACAGTCCAGTTAGCAACTTTAGACACAAGAATGGAGTTTGAGTTGATAAAAAATGTCTGAGACCGGATTGTTTTTCAAGTAGCCAGCCTACGTTTAAGATATCAAGCAAATTAAAATCCTAATCGTCGTCAGACGATAGCTGATATTGTTGCTCTCCATGAACCAAAGCCTGCTCAAACGTGATTGGTCAATACTGCTCAAACGACAAATGGACTGCCAACCGATACCCTTCCAATGCTGTGTTACCCCGATTCATGTGAGTGGTTAAATTCCAAAATGCATCAAGGCGGTTCTTGAAGGGGAGTTCACTAGGTTAGCGTCTGCTTTCCGTTAGCCTCTTGACTTGCAGAGTTACAGTAGCCTAGCCCATCCATGGGACGTGAACACAGATAATTATATCGGAGCTGTGATTATTAGGCTACATGTGATGCACCGCTGACAGGTTACCATCCACGTAGTTGTATGCCAAATTCACAGCGGCGTATCCCTTTATGTATCTCTACACACCACTACTTGCCGCATTGGATGAACGCAAAATCATTAAGTTCTCAAATATGCTTCGGCAAATGTTATTCATGTGTGGTTTGACGATGTAAGTAGACTTATGGCTTATAACTGTTTCGATCTGTCAGCCAGACGACCCACTTGGTATGGGTGGTACAATCACATCGAGGGTGTGGGGGCGGGGTTTCAGGTGCAAACGGTGGGCTACACTGCCCACCATTTCCTAACAAGATCAAAACATAAAAAGTAAAATAAACAAGTGAGGAAATGAGCGAGGAGTATTTTTAAGACACCACAAAGTGTTGCAGCCACCGGGGAGCCGTTAGAAAATATTTAGTCAATGTTATTCCGGAACATCTATTGCAGTCGTGCGTTGTGGGGGACCCATAGCGTCTCGGCCCCTAATGGCTTTTCCGTCTTGCAGGCTCTGGGCCCTCTACCTCCCTCGCCCTCCTTCACAGCGCTCTAAAACGGTCCCATATTATTTTAATGCTATATAGAGAGCCCTGCTGTGAGCTGCTGAATTGGGCAAGAGGTGACTGAGGGGAGGGGAGTGTGTGTGTGTGTGTGTGTGTGCTTCTGTTTCGTAATGGCAGTTTTTTTTCACGGGCCCGCTAATGCATGTGTGTATGCAGAATGCACATGAATAAACAAACATAAACATGTATAAACACACTCGAACCCAAACCCAGGCAAACACACATGCCCGACGTGCAGCCCGGATGGCGTGTTCCAGTCTTTTACACCCCAATAAACTAAGCTGAACACCAGGAAGGACACACCGATCGTCAACTTTAACGGGGAACCAAAGCTCAACATTTTCGAATGATTATTTCCTCTCTGCATTAGCCAGAACGTTGGTTGCATTAGCTTCTGTTAACCATGTTAAACTGATCCAGGGCGTTCACCTTTGAGTCTAAAGGTTCTCGGCTGAAAGCCCTGATGCGTTCCACCTGAAGCATCCCTATAGGCTGGGGTCTCTGACCCCAAGAAGCTCCTGAATGACACGTGTCTGTTATTCTAAAGGAGTTCCCGAATAGCATTGAACGTATCGTATTATCAGCCTAGAAGGGTACTGAGCCTCTACTATCTGATACATATGCTCTAATGAATCCAGCCATGCTGAGGAAATAAATTTACCATATTCTTACAGAGGTTGACAACATTTTATTCTTATATTTTTAAATGTTGCGAATCATTGAGTTACTCACTATCACAAGATTGCACTTCTTACATTGATGAGCAATTAATTGCTGCAGTGTCGAGTGTCCCTATTCAACCTAATCATCTTGACTGAGATGTCTATCCCGGAAAGACAACATTTCTCCAAAATGATGTCATTGCTATTAAGAAGTCATCCTCAGAGCTTAACCCATGCACCCTCACCCCCATAGGAAACCGTGACAGCCCAGTCAACTGTTTCAGTGCATGTGTATATGTAGGAGTGTGTGTATGTGTCGATGTGTGTGTGTGTGTCGATGTGTGTGTGTGTGTGTGTGTGTGTGTGTGTGTGTGTGTGTGTGTGTGTGTGTGTGTGTGTGTGTGTGTGTGTGTGAAACAACAAACCACAGGCCATTTGGCCGAATGGGTGCGAAAGCTGACAATTCTTTTCCCCCCAGAACTCTTTTGTATATCGGGTGATTACCGGGTAGGGATGGGAGGCTGGTTGCCTGCCCAGGCAGCAGTCAGCACCCACACTCAAACAAACACACACACACTAACACAAACGCTGTGTGGCAATGCTTGGCGGAGAGGTTTCCCCAACTTTATTTACCTCCATTCTCTTCTCATCTTTCCTTCTCTCTCTCTCTCTCTCTCCCTTCTTCTCCTCCTCCCCTCTCTCTCTCTCTCTCTCTCTCTCTCTCTCTCTCTCTCTCTCCTCTCTCTCTCTCTCTCTCTCTCTCTCTCTCTCTCCTCTCTCTCTCTCTCTCTCTCTCTCTCTCTCTCTCTCTCTCTCTCTCTCTCTCTCTCTCTCTCTCTCTCTCTCTCTCTCTCTCTCCTCTCTCTCTCTCTCTCTCCTCTCTCTCTCTCTCTCTCTCTCTCTCTCTCTCTCTCTCTCTCTCTCTCTCTCTCTCTCTCTCTCTCTCTCTCTCTCTCTCTCTCTCAGGCAGTTGGCTCCTTGTAAACAAATTCTGTGCTTGTGTGGCCGTCCTGAAATCTGTCCCTGTATTCCCTGGCCACATCAGAAAGAGTCTTTTACTACACTGAAATCGATCTAGAACTGAATCTTTCAGGATGAGCCAGAAAATAGCCATTCCTACACTAAAAAAATGCTTCCTTAAATGGTTTGATTTTAGGGAAGATTTGGCATTTAGGATTCTCTTGAGAGGCCTGAATTGTACTTCTCTAGTCACCGATGATGCAATGTATCCCCCTTGCCTTCAGAGGTTTACAAAAGCACAAAAACCTGCACTCTTTGTCTATGTATTACGACAGACTGTTTCCAAAAACGTTTGTCGTTTTGACTGACAGTTTTTTCTACCAAGAAGAATGGCCCCCAGGAGCAGATAAGAGCCGCTCCGGTAGGGGTTGTTGATGGGAAGATTACAGGTGCTTCGGTCTCAATCAACCCACGAGATCCTCTGCCGAAGGGTCTGTTATTGTGTTAAACATTCCACAGTTAGGATTAGCCGTCAACTCTAGGGAGCAAGCTGGTAGCCCTCTTCTTTTGAAACTCCTAGCGTGATCATAGCTGATCATCTGATAGTGAAGGGGAACGTGGTCGATGTTATAAGGCCACTGTTAGAGAGAGTTACAGAAAGCTTTTGGCTAACATGGTTACGTTATGCTATCCACAATTATATTCAGAAAACGGTATTGTCCATTAATGCGGCAGGAGTTATTGTCTATGAAGCGCCTCGTAAAAAAACAGACAATTTCGGACAAGCGAGTTAAAGATAAACATGTAATAAAAAATATTCACAGCAAATGTGTACAAATATGTTTTTTGGCTGGGATATGGATGTTCTTGTAATGGTCACATGAGTAAAATGTCTTGAAACGCTGTCCTCCAATTAAAAAGTAATACTTTCGGACGTGATGGATGTTAGATGTCTTCTGTTGTTTTCCTTTTTAATTGACCTCTTCCCCTATTTAGATGAAGAGCCAGCGTGGCTCTGACATCTGGAAGCAACTTGCTAGCTTCATGCATATCTTCTTACTCAGCCCATCCCTCCTTTATAAACCTCTAGACAACGTTGTGCTCCTCTGACCCTCAAGGACCAACTGCCAAATAAAATGTCTGGCAGGTCCAAAATGATTATGAAAGGGTCTTGGGCCCAGCCCCACCACGCGATGATTAGCAACAACAGCTAATCTAGATGCAAGTTTGGTACAACACAAATGAGCAGGCCGCTCCAGGTTCTGTTTTGTTTTATTGGGAACAGGGAGAATTCCAAGTTGTTTTGAAGCCCAACAGAAAAAAGAAACAACTCTTGGAAATAAAGGATCAAATTGCAGGCTTTTGAAAGACAATATGTAAGGCGCCATAGGTTCGAATAATTAACTTTCTATTTCACTTTATGTCATTAGCGTGTCTGGAATTTATCCATGGCACGTTTTCACAATTTGATGCCAGCATTGAAAGCGAGTCACAAAATACTTACTTTTTAATGGCCTTCGTAAGGGATACAACAATGCTTTCAAATTTCAATGTCTGCATCGCTTGGCTCACATCAGGCATGTCAGACAAGTCCCGGCACAGACATCTTGGCCAGACAGGGAGCACTGGCGCTCTTTGTTCACTTTCAGGGTTAACTCAAGTGCGACTTTTCTTTTTCTTTTCAACTGATAGCATCATTGTCTCTTGCTTGGCTGGGCTCCTGGTTGAGTGGCTTGGCTGAGCAGGAACAAACATCCTCGCTTTTTTCTGCTGGCTTAACTGACGGATGTACGTAAAAGAGGAGGAAAACATTGTACTCAGGACTTAGGTCATAAACTGATAGCCATCCTATCATAGAAGACATTCAAGAACAAAAGAAGAAGAAGGACAACATGTGGTTTGGTGACAATAGAGAGCCGTTCAGCCTCCCTTCACCTCCAAAACCTCGAAGCACAAAACAGGAATTCCTGCGATGGGTGCTTTGGCGGTAAGATAATCTCGGGGGAAATAGTGGAGAAGGGGGTCTGACACTTTGAGTAGTGCCGAGACATGGACAGATCGGGGGGGGGGCAGACAAAGGACCCTCCGACCCCTCTTCCAGATGAACGGGCCAGACCCCCTCCAGTGCTGCTCCTTCTGCTGTGAGTGATGAGGGAGCTCGGGCATCTGGAGGTACAGCAGTTATAGATCCTGACGCCGTGATAACATTCCACACAACAAACAACAACAGAAAAGAACGTCAATGAAACTAATTCTGTGGGTTGATCAACCGATCAACTGAGGACATGGCAAAGGCGCATCCGGTCATAAAATGTTATGGGAGCACATTGTTGGCACCTGGACAAATGCCAAATCCGGAGAAGGCTGGTGTGGAAACAAAGTGTGCAACAAAAGACAATAAAACACAAGATTTATGCAGGAACAAAGATTAAGAGGATGGACAGAGAGTTTCACATTTCCCTTGCCTAATTTGCGGGACAAGTCAACAATGGTCTGATTCACCGAATCTAACCTTTGACCCTATAACAGGTCCAGCCATATGCAGACAGAGAATGGAACTCTTGTGCTGAAGGGAAAACACAGGTGGGCTAATGTTAGCATCCAGAATTTCACGGCTACATTATGTCATAGCTAAACATATGCCGGCAACTGAAACCTCCCTTACCCTGGATCAATTTCCTGGCACTGGCAGCAGCACTGAGCCAACATATTTAGAGCCAAGGTGACCAGCTAATGAACCTGGTTGCACGTTGACGGGCGGGGTAAATCACTTACCCGGGTGGGCAACCTAATAGCAATCAGCACTAGCTTGCGTTTTTTTCCGTGTGTGTTTTTACCCTGCTAGACACGTGCGCGGTAGGTCCCTCGCTACCATTCGGGAGGCAGAGTTACACGAGCGGCGGGCTAACGCTAATGTGTTATCCAGTTGGCTCAGATAACTGTATCAACAAGGCTGTGTTTTCTCTCAGGACGCGTTGAGTTACTGCACCATCCCTCAGCCAGACACACCACGGGCACACTGTGGGGGGTTGGGGACTGGAAACGGTCCTAAAATGTCCCCTTTTGGACCTCACGATGGGTCACCAGTCAGGTCAGACGTACACATCCACAAAGCCATCCCTCCTCAGAGATGTGTTTTTTGTATTTTTTTTTTTACAGTCCTTGTAAACCTGTTTTTCCAGGTTCTGACCTGGAAATGCTCTCCTTTGGACCTCAACCAAAAGGTTGAAAGTCAAGCTGGACTTCAACTGATCAAGTACCTCAACAGTTTCAACTGGGGGGGGGGGGGGGTCTTGGCTGAGTTCTTTATGTCCACCGTTAAGGGAGGCTGGATTTGCTCAGGGAGATACCTGGCAAAGTGTTCAGGGACAAGGCTTTAGTGACGCTGCAGCCTCATGTGGACATCTAGCCCCCCCCCCCCCCCCCCCCTGCCCACCAACACACACACACACTCACACAGACACGACACACAGTGACGGTTTTAGCAAATTCGGGGCCCAAGGTGAAGAAATGTATGGGGCCCACCTCGTCCGATCTTTAAAAGAGAACGGAGAAAAAAAAAATGCACACATACATTTGCTCTCAAGTTCCTCCCTCCCTCTGTTCTCTCTCCCCCTCCCCTCGTCTCTCGTCCCTTCCTCTCTCAATTTCTCTTCAACCCTCCTGATAGTAGAGAAGTAACAAACATGAAATAACTTATAGAGCAAAGGAGAAGGGAGGAGGAGAGCCGTGGCAGTCTCTCTCTCTCTCTCTCTCTCTCTCTCTCTCTCTCTCTCTCTCTCTCTCTCTCTCTCTCTCTCTCTCTCTCTCTCTCTCTCTCTCTCTCTCTCTCTCTCTCTCTCTCTCTCTCTCTCTCTCTCTCTCTCTCTCGTTGTGCTGCAACATCTGGTCCGTCTCCAGGTGACTCTTGGGGTCCTGGGATTCCCCCTGAGCACAGAGAGGAGAATGACAAAGTGGAACAATGACTGTTAGAGATGAAGCTACAAAGATTTACGCAGAGAAGAACGGACATTGGCTAGAGAAGAACAATGATTTTATATCGTAAAACAATGAACTTCAATTTGGAAAGTCGACAAGACAAGCCAGACCAAAGCACAGTTTCAGATGAGGCTTGAGCCTAAAGTTTAAGAGAATAAAGACAGTTTGACATTTGCAGGGGAAGAACCACAACATTGCCATTTATATGTTAAAAAACCAAGATCATAAATTGACATCTGTTCCTCTTCCACAAGAAAACGCAAAGAGTCATGCAACGATGCCAACCGGACCTCTTTCCACACTTACACTTTCACCTCACATCAAAAGACATACAAAGGAAATGGTTATTGTTTGCTGGGAGTGGCGCCGTTACAAGGGTCCAGGGGACATGAGTGCCTGGCAAGCGGTCGAGCCAGGGCCCGGAGCTCATTAAGCGGTTCTCTACTTGCAAAATGCCCCATAACCCCAGACGCCCCAGAACCACTCACACCCACACCTTCTACCGGCGATCAGTTGACATTGTCTTGTCTTGTGTTTCCTGTTTTTGTTTTGTTATTTGAACTGGTCTTGTAGGTCTAGCGGCGAGCACATCCAAACCCTGCTGTTAACACCTTGTAAATGGCGTGCGGTGGCGTGGTGTGGTGCGTGGCGCCCCTCAACACCTCCACCCAACTGTGGCAGGCAGCCTGTGGGCTGGGCTACAGGTTGGCTGATTGGGAGTTGCCTGAGGTGGTGTTATCATTTATTATTTATTTTTATTTTATGATTTCAAATTCAATTCTGGTGTTAAGCACATTCTCTCAACGGTTGTCATTTATTTTGCTTTTTCTGCTGATTGTTAACTTCTTTGTGAACACCATAACGTCTTTGTTTTTGAAGACGTCCTATACATACATTCTCTTCGTTGTGCTTTTGAAGATTGTCAGGGTCAGAGATCGCACTGATGGAACGTTGTCAATCACCAAGCCCTTAAAGATTTAAACTGTTATTTATTGTGTTTACTGTTGTTAGGTATCACAAAACGGAATGTAATACGAAAAAGTAGGTACTAGTTTAGCGGTTTGGTATTGATTCTCATTTCCCCCAGAATGCATTGCATGACGTCACGTTGGGGAGACACGGACCAAAGCTGCATTGAGACCCTTGAGAGTAGAGACTAGTAAGAGAGTGTTCAGCAGATACATAGATAAATACCTAGATATTATCTATAGTCAATATATGCTACACGTGAACCTCCTAAGATGGCGCAATTTGATTGGTTCGCTATCTCGGGATACTGGGCAATATCCCATAATGACATCTCAAACTCGGTATTGTTTTCATCGCAAATTGTCAGCTGGTAACAACAAATAAACCTTCGGTCTCGGGGGCTATTCCCCACTATTGACTTCGCCTTCGGCGAATAATTGTTGATTAATAGCCTAGATAGATAGATAGCCTAGTCAAGTCTTTATTAATACCAAACTACATAAATCGTCTGGAATTCATTTAGGTGATTCGGCTCACAGAGTATAGCCTACAAGACCACACAGAACAAGGGAGACAACAAGTCTGACTGGACATACAGTCATAACGGTGCTATTCACTGACAGTAAAAATAAATAAAAGTGTCGTTATTGTATGCACTGCTGTTCATTGACTAGCTCCAGAGCTCGTTGCCGCGTTGCTAAATGATAGCAACTCTCCACTCATTCTCCTCTGACCATGCATTTAATTGGCTTTGACCGCCATCAGTTCTCGGCAATTCCTCATTCGCCCTCTCACGTCTGACAGGTTCGAAATTATACTGCTGTGGGCCATCATACATGTTATTCGTGGTTCTTGCCACCTCTTAGATGCCATAGTTCTAGTACTAGGCTGAGGCTACCTTCCACCAAGTCTCCCCAACGTAACGTCATCGCCGAATGGTGTTAGAAAACACCCGTTACTGCCAAAAAAGCCAAAAACTGGACTTTAACACTATTTTGGAGACATTTTTATAAATGATACACATTTTGAGTACTTTATGTACCCATTAATCAAAACTTCCGGTTAACCTGCACATAGGCCTTTAAGTTAGCAGACAAAGCACACACATTCCAATATTTTAACCACAGGCTTTGACACACAAAGACATATACACACACACACACACACCCACAAGCACACACATACACACACACACACACACGTACTGTTCACCTCCCAACCCTCTAGCTGTGAAAGTAAGGTGTAGACACACAGCACACACACACACACACCACACACACACACACACGTACTGTTCACCTCCCAACCCTCTAGCTGTGAAAGTAAGGTGTAGAGCGCAGAGCATAACACAATGCACTACCCTCTATTAATCTCTCCATTTGCTTGTAAGAAGATACAGTTATCATGTTTTCAATAATGAGGAATAAAATACAATGTTGTAACAATATAAAAATGGATATACACTGAGAACTAAGATAAAAAATGTACGAAAATAGAATGCAGAAATATAACACCAAAAAATCTCTCTTTCGCTCTCTCATCTATTCTCCCGGTTGTTTTCCAATGTCGAGTGACCGGGGCCTGGTGAGTGTTAACCTTGAGGGATCATGGTCATCATGGTGTCCAGGACTAGGCCTCTGATCCTGGGTCAGCCTCTTGGGAAGCCTGGGAGTTCAGTTACCACCGTCCATAAGTACATAATACCTTTATCCCCCCTCACCATATTGTCCTGCACTGACCCTGCTCTATAGCACAGAGAGAGAGAGAGAGAGAGAGAGAGAGAGAGAGAGAGAGAGAGAGAGAGAGAGAGAGAGAGAGAGAGAGAGAGAGAGAGAGAGAGAGAGAGAGAGAGAGAGAGAGAGAGAGAGAGAGAGAATAGACCAAAAGGGGGAGAATTTGAGAGAGAAAACCAGAGACAAAGCGTGGAGAAATACGGGGAGAAAGAGAACTAGAGAAAAAGGGGGGAGAGTGCCAGAGAATTACTCAAAAGTATGTGTAAAACGAAACAGATGACCATAATACCTAATAAGAATTCCAAATTTCTTGTCTCTCAAAGGAATGCCCTATGCAATTGCATGCATATAGCCAAAAATAAAGACACACACACACACACACACACACACACACACACACACACACACACACACACACACACACACACACACACACACACACACACACACACACACACACACACACACACACACACACACTCAGACTAATAGCCTGCAGCAAAGCAATAGCAAATGTGTTCACTTTAAAACACATGGCATGTAAAACTGATATAAAGGAGATATTGAACAGGAAATTAAATTTCACTTTTTTTTTATTACACTGTAAGCTTATTTCCCCGAACGCTTTTGTTATATTTTATGCAACACACCCAAAAATAGGTTGAGTGTTTCTGTACTTAGTTTCAAAATATGTTGAACATGACCAAACTCCTGCCAACAATTGATAAAGTGGATTACTTGTTTGAGTGAACTCAACTCAAGAGCTCAAGGATTTATTTCATATCTTAACTTGGTTGGACATTGATTTGCCTCCGCTCTTGGTTTTGTTGAAGCTATACTCATGCATCCTAAAAAGGTCAAATGAATCTGAACGTTGAGTACTTGAGGGTATGATTACTTTAATATTTCCAGGGAGGTTGATTGACAGCTTAAGGTGCTCCTCATATCCCCCCGTGGAACACCCCCCCGGGCGGGCGAAGACCACCTTACACCACCTCGCACTCTGACCCTTGTTATCACCATCTCCACCCTCATCAATTCACCACCACCACCACCACCACCCCCCACCACCTCCAACATCACCATCATCACCATCCCCACCACCACTATTACCGCACCACCACCACTAACACCACCACCACCACCACCATTACCAGCACCACCACCACCACCACGACTACGACCTCGACCATCACTACCACCACCACCATCTCTCCCCACCTTCACCTCCACCCCCAAGACTCCCCGTGGTGTGGCCGAATAAGAAGTGCTGTTGGTGCGCTGGCGTGGTGGAAGAGGGAGGGGGGGGAGCTAGAGTTGGTAGGTCATAGATGATAGCGACCCCCTCACTCGGCTCTCTACCAGGGGCAAAGGAACCAACAAACAAAGGAACCCCACTGTGGAGCCCCCTCTGCTATGGATAGAGCCCCCCACAACCAACCAACTGACCTACCAATCGACCAACCAAGAGCATGCTAGACCAGGTGAGGGTGTCTGTGTGGTGGGATTGGGGGGGGACGCGTACACACACACACTCATCAATGTGTGTGTGTGTGTGTGTGCGTGTGTGTGTGTGTGTGTGCGCGCGATGAATGAGCAGTGTTTCTGCGCAACACACAGACGTTCTTTCACCATACATAACGAAGGGTTGAAAAGAGCCATTTCACCCCCTCAACCCCTGGCCCCCTACACACACACACACACACACACACACACACACACACACACACACACACACCACACCACATCCAACACACACACCATGGCACCACCACACACACACACACACAACACACACACACACACACACACACACACACACACACACAACCATACATCGCCCCCACCCCTTCCAAGAGCTCCTTCGCTGGCTGCAAAAAGGTGCACTAATGCAATGATAACATAAGTGTGGGTATGTATGTGTCGTGTGTGTGTGTGTATGTATGTGTGTGTGTTTGCATACGTGTGTTTGTCTGTGTGTGTGTATGTGTTTGTGTGTTTATGTGTGTATGTGTGTGTGTGTGTGTGTGTCTGTAGAACCCAAAAACACACACACACACATACACACATCTGTTAACAGGGCTCAGACGGGTAGCCTATGTAAGACACGCCGCTGAACAGGTAGAGCTTAACATGTAAACAAAACTGCACACCCACATGCACACGCACACACACACACACACACAAACTTATTCAAATGTTCTCTGTTGGGCCTGGAATCCCTACCCAAACCGTCAAACACTTATTCTCATTCTAGATAGAAGAGTTTGGCCAGTGACATCGATGATTTCATTGGCTTAGAGACAGGGTATCTGCATGTTTCAGCAAGTCAAATTTAAGACTTTTTAAGACCTTTTTAATACCACCTTGAATGAAATTTAAGACTTAAAACATGCGATGGTGGGGGTTGGCAACGGACGCGAGCCCACTTCGGAAACTGACATCTTCCAGCCAACTGTCCTTGAATTTGCACCTACCCATTGTCGCAGACTAGCTAGCAAGCACGCAGATAATCGTTTATATATGCAGCTAGCAACTTTGACTTTTCCTTCCTGAAAAGTCATTCGAGAAAAATAAAAAAAAATAAAGTACTGCCCCGACAAATTTAAGACCTTGAGTTACAGTATTTAAGACCAGCATATGACATTTGTAACGAATTTAAGACTTTTTAAGGCCTTAAATTTTGAAACGTGAATTTAAGACTTTTTAAGGATGCGCGGACACCCTGAGAGAGTCATCTTTATTGAGTCCTTTGAGTGGATCTTTCATCCAAAGCGACCCACAGTGAGCTCAGATATTCTACTTGTCCCAGCCTGGAGCTCCCTGTTAAACAATGAGCGCACAACACTGTTGATAACAGACCTGCAGCCCTGCAAATCACAACCAGCTGGGTGTGTGCGTGTGTTTGTGTGTGTGTTTGTGTTGGTTTATACATGAGCATACGTGTGTATGCTTGTGTGTTTGTGCACGTGCACTATATGTATTAACGTGAGTGTTTCTGTGTTTGCGTAGGTGTCAATTAATATGCATGTATGTGTGTGTGTCAGCAAGTGCGTGTTTATTTATGCATGTGTGTAAATTAATATGTGTGTGTGTGTGTGCATGTGGGATTATTTGTGTGTGCCCCTGTGTTTGCCCAAAACCACAGGAATGAGAAGAGGGGCAGATGGGCCAGAACCACAGAACAAGCTCCTATCTATCAAATGATTCAAACACGGAGACCTCTTCACACACACACACACACACACACATGCACACACGCACACACACAAATTCAGTATGTGTTTTTAAAGAGGTAGGTAACACTTCTCCCTTAATAACACTTAATAAATATGGTCTGTTCTTATGTAGCAAAAAACAAAACTATAACCACATAAGACCCATAGTGAGCAAAGCATGTGAAGATCGTTATTCATGAACAACAACCTCCTTACTTACTATCAATAAGCAGTAATTAGGAGGTGCTTTATGATTACTGATAAAGAGCCAATATGCTACTACGATGCATGCCACTAAGCAACTAGTCAATGGTTAATATGTGTACCTTAATATGAAGGTGTTCCCAACAGAAAGCTACAGAACGTGTGTGCCATTGCACACTGCATAGGCAGGACACATGAACACTGTCCATAGAGCAGCTGTAGGAGTTGAACAAATACCTCTCTCTCTCGCTCTCTCGTTTCACCAGAGGAACAAAACAGTCCACGTCTCCTTTATATGTGGACCAGGGTTCGGCTACAATACCGAAAGATCCCAGAAGCTCTCTGGTAAACATTGGTACCCAACAAAAACTCACCCACACAAAACATCAGCATGTGTGGCGATACACACTATTGATTTTCACACACACACACATAAACCATTCGCTCATTAGCGTTTCTCTTGCGTTTACACAAGTGTACCAAAAATACCCGCTCACACGCACACACAAATGCATAAAGCATCCACACACACATACACACACACATACCCATAAGCAGATGTTGACACACACACATACACACGCGCACACACACACACACACACACACACACACACTGACACACACAAACGCACATCCAAAATAAACACAACCACATATAGAATGAAAGACAGCTGTCGGTGGACTCCTCTTCCACTGCGGGCCGCTCAGATTGTGCTCTTCTGCATGGGACAGGAAGGGAAGGGCCAGACCCACCCCCCCCGGGACGGGATACAACCCGGGAATGGCCGTGAAGAGACCACCTGCAGAAGGGGGAGAAGGGGTACGGGGGTACGGGGTCACAGGTGTAGGACGTCATGATGGAAGCGGCAGGAAGGAATATCCTCCTTGAAATAGTGAATGAAGATATAGAACGGAGGGACCAGGAGTTTCTACCAACATTCGGGAAAGGGACAATTTAACAGGGGCGGTCGGAAGTACTTAACCTGAGAAATTTACCTGATATCCACAAAATATTCTTTATGGTTGTTGCAAATAATCAGGGGTTAAATTGGAATTTGCTATGTGGGGGGGGGGCTTTCCCTATAGGGGTGTCCGGGGGTATGCTTCCTGTGCGCGACGGTCGACTGAAAACGAGAAGCAGCTGAACAAGAAGACAGCCGTGTTCCGATTGTGCTCATCTCGGCTCCGCTGAGACCAAATAGTCAAAAATAGTTCATTTATTTCATGTTTTCAAAAGCATCACTAATTGTATGTTAATTGTATGTGACATTCCGGAAGGTAACTGACTACAAGCAGACACCGGCCCAATTCAACCACTGCTAATAATAAATAAATTAAAAATCTCTATCATGCTATATTATGCTTATAATGCCATATTATGCTAATACTGCTAATATGCTTTATATGGTTTAAAGTCACTAAACCGCCATACTGAGTGTGATTACCTTAGAATATTAAATGTATATTTATTCATTCATTTTGGGCTTTATTCAAGCAAAAATGATACTTATTGTTGTACTGCGTTGAACAGTGTTGGTGGCTAAAGCGGAGTGAAGCTGCGGCCTACGCTGCTGCTTACACTATATGTAGCAGTGTAGAGGCAACTCCCTGACCTGTGGTCACATCTCTGGCATGGTGCACTTACAGGGGGGGTGGGGGGGTCGTACGGGGGGTCGCGTGCAGACAAAGAGGCCCTTCCCCACACCACCAGGTCAGGAAACGCCCTAAAACGAACACACGACTTCGCCTTAAAAAGTTGTTCCTTCCCTCAAAAGTTTAACACCTCACCGTCCTCAAAGTCCTTAAAAGGTTAAATCCTGTTATATCGACGTACACAGATGGGGGGGGGGGGAGGGTTGTTAGGGAGTGTTTATGTAGTGAGGCTATTTATCTAGCATCGGGGCCTGTATGTCTCTCGTATGTTTGGACAGAGACTTTGACGCACTTCCATTAGGATCCCAGTGCTTGATGACACACAGATGAGGATGCCGAACAGGGTGGGGCCGTGGGGGGGGGGGGGGTCGGGGAGGGTGAGAGTTATTATGATGTATGACCGCAAAGAGGGCCGGTGGGGGGGGGCGGGGTCGGGGAGGGTGAGAGTTATTATGATGTATGACGCAAAGAGGGTGGTGAGCCCGCGCTCTTTGGGTCGACAAACTCCGTGCGTGACAGCAATCGTGTCGACACCTACGCTTTTATAGGGCGTCCCCGGGGATCCCGCACACACTCACGCGGCGCCACCACACACACCACACACACACACACCACACACACACCACACACACACACACACACACACACACACAACACACACACACACACACACACACACACACACACACACACACACACACACACACACACACACACGGCCAGGGAAGTCATTCGTGCACGTGAGTCACACAAGATCGCGTCAACTGAGAACTATGTGCTGTTGTGAGCGGTAGGCGGCGGTGGACCTATTCCAGCTGTTTCCAACGGGACGCCAACGGCGCTACAGTACTACAGGACACACACACGCCCTCTGGTGTCAGCCAATCAGCTTCCAAGTAGAGCAAGAATGTGATGATATCGTCGCTGGAAGGCTGAACCTTGTGCTGAACCTTGCACGCTACGTGCGTGCAATTTTCGGTCTCTGTCTTGACTGCTTATCTGTTTCTGTCTACCAATTTATCTCTCTGTCTGTCTGGCAGCTACACATGTATCTATCGACACCTCAATCTATCTATGTGTCTATCTACCTATCCATGTCTATCTAGCCATCCATCTATCTATATTGTGCAGAGTTCATAGAGTTTGGCTAGTGTACAACAAGCTCTCTGATGAAAGCCAGACAAACATCTGAAAATGGTTTACGCCGTGCGATGGGGACCGAGTCTATCGTAAACATAACATAGGAAGAGCCCTTCTTAAAACAGAGTTAAATAATGTTTCAGAGTCCTGGTAACAGCCAGCCCCGGCCAGAAAAGATGTACTGTATGTTTGATGATTGGAGACAGACCGTCTGAGAGAGAGCGCGGGGGTAGAGGGAGAGACAGAGAACGAGAGAGGGAAAAGGAAACGAAAGAATGAAGAATAGAGGGAGAAGAAAGAGACACAGATGAGAAGAGTGAAAATGAAGGGAGTAAGAATGATAAGGGCGAAACTTGAAGAAAAGAGACTGATAAATGTAGGGATACAGCGAAAGGGAGAGCGAGAGATAGAGAGCGAGAGCCAGATACATAACACACACACAGAAAAAGACAGAGGGCGGGAGAATGAGAGAGAGAGAGAGAGAGAGAGAGAGAGAGAGAGAGAGAGAGAGAGAGAGAGAGAGAGAGAGAGAGAGAGAGAGAGAGAGAGAGAGAGAGAGAGAGAGAGAGAGAGAGAGAGAGAGAGAGAGAGAGAGACATAACACACACACAGAAAAAGACAGAGGGCGAGAGAATGAGAGAGGGAGGGCGCAAGAGAAAGGGCATTATTCCAATCACCACATACTTGCCTCATGAAATATAAATCGAGGGGTTGAGGTCTGGTGGATTTAAATCCACAGCCCCGCTCGTCACTTCAGCCCGTTACAGGCTCACCCAAATGACATCCAGTTGGGTTTCAGACACTGGGGACCACAACTTAGAAGTGTAGTTATTACAACACATGGCTGGCCCTGTAGTCCCGTGTGTGCACGAGAGCAGACTGGAATGACCACTTCCTGTGTTCTGGGTTACTACTTCCTGTGTTTAAAAAGCCTTGAGTGTGTGCGCTACACTGAGTGCTTTCATCAAGTGTAGTGGCCTATTAAAACAAAGATTGACTATAAGGGTTTAACTATAGGCTTCATATAACTAAGTTAACATATGTTAAAAGATGAATAAAATACGTGTAAAAGTAGCAATACCACCTTGTCATATAAAGTGTTGGTGTACAAATGCTGGTCTAACTTTATGATATTATTAAGTTAAGAATGCATTATTCACTGTGTAACCTTCGTCAGCTCTAACCGTCGATGGTAAAACTGGGAGATACAGGTACTATCAGTGCATTAACTCGTGGGCCAGAAAATCTGAAGAATCTAGATCGCCATTAGGAGAAAGGGGTATTGCAATGTGCATTGAGTGACAGAGTGAAAGACTGAATCACACAATAAACAGGTAAAGTTTTAAGTATGTTATATTGTGTGGATTAAAAGAAATAAAATAAAAATAAATAAATAAAAACATGAGATATCAACCACAGATCTCAATACATTCCAACATATGGGACAATCAGAATCTTTCTAACAAAAATAAAGATTCTTTGGTTCGGTAGCTCGCCACGACCACTGAGGTGCCCGTCTACCTTTACAGAGATGGGAGAAATCCCAGCGGAAGAAGAATCTACATGCAGATGTACACCAGGAATCCAATGAAAGCAAAAGACCCGGCCTATGAAGGCCAAAAAGAGGGTTACTATAATATAAATATAAATAAAATATACTTTTAAATGTAAATAAATGCATATTGACACACATATTTATACATGTACACTGTTTTCTAATAGTCATCTTAACTACCGTACTTTTAAATGAATGAATGAACATATTTCTCAACATTAACATACTTTTCCTACCGCCGCTCACTCTGATTAACACACAGAGTGGGGGTAATGGAAATAAAACAACGTAATATCAAACATTTTTAAAACATACATGAAATGAATGCCCCGTTAATCCGAATTAACACTAACAGATGCACAAAACTCTGTTCATCAGACGAACATCAATAAAGTTACTCACCAGAGAGATTCAAGCATCACATACACAAACACTGGTAAAAAGGCTGAATACACAGCTCAGATCAGTCAGGTTCCGCTTTTGAAGAGACAGGGACACGGGAGTTCAGTAATATGTACGAAGTACATGTGGCTAATGGTATGAGCTAGCGCTATAGTTGCTAATAAACAACTCACGTTCTCCGTCGATTCCGTCACAATTAACAAGGTCCGCTTATCAACCCACGGCAACTTCGTTCTCTGCGCCGCCGATAGTAACTCAAAACGTTGGAAAATATCTGGGTCTCACGCAAATAATAATATTCTTTTAACAAAAAGTTTGCAATTTGCATGCCGCCACCTCGACAACGGTCCGGCAGAGAAGAACGGCACGTTTACCTTGGCGGCGTCTGATTGGTTGTTGCCGACGTGAACTCCTCATGTCACCCGAATCTTGGTACACTTTGAGAAAGGCACATTCGCCACACTTGAAATAAACAAAATACTATTTTTAAACAGATATAAATAAACTCGTGTATATTAATCTTTTAATCTATTTATTGACATATTTAAGATTTAAATCATAAATCCTATTTATTCATTTTATCTTTCACATTAAGAATATGAATTTATTGATCTAATTTATTAATTAACTGAAACTGGACTTCTAATAAAGGCCTAGTAACCTGGGTTACATCTGTCTTGGTCATAACAAATAGGGAGACACACACACACCAAGGTTTAAATGCAAAAGTAATCATAATTTATTAATAAACGGTTAATAAAAGGTAACCAAAAATAATGGTTTAACAAAAGTCCTCTGATGCCTGGAGAGGGCCATGGGCAGACTGGTGAGCCTTATATCTGCCCCACATTGATTGGACTGATTGTGTGGCCCCGCCCACCTTAAAGGAGAAGTTCCACACATTTTTCACACCAAAAAGAACCGAGAGCCAGTTCCGGGCTGGTGCTAGGGCCAGTTCCAAACAGGTTCCAGCCTTATCCCAGTTACGAACCTGTTGGTTTCACACCGGCGAGAGCCAGCCATGGAGCCGGCGAGAGCAACGTCATGATGTCACTGCAAACGTCTGCATACGTCTCCGCTTTTACCGGCGGCAACCCTCGCAGTTTCAAACACAATGGTGGAATACGCGGCAGCTGTTCAAGTTTTTCTCCCCGCTTTGTGCGCCTACTTAGGCAACCAAACACAACAGATCCAGCGAATCTGTGATAATGATCGTGTGAGCGAGAGCAATGACCGGTCTTCGTTTGTCTTCCTTTTTATGACGGTAAGGATAACCCCGCCCCCTGCCCCTGGCGTAAAGCGGTTCCCGTTCTAGCCCAGCTCACAACTGGGGCTTGAGTTGAACCGGTTTTTAGGGACCGGAGCTGGTTCTTTGGCGGTGTGAAACCAAAACCCTGGCTCTAGCTCCGAACCGGCCCGGAACGGGCTCCGATTTTGCAGCGGTGTGAAAGGGCCAACAGAGAGCCAGAGGGCCGTCACATTCACAAGGGGAAAATGATTACTGCTACTCATTCAATGAGCATGACGATTTTATCCAAATTTGACTTAAAGTGAATTCAGATACTTACCGAGGGAACCTTGCTCAAGGACGCCTACAGGTAGATCTTAGGGATTGAACCCGGAACCTTTCTCCTTTGAGTCGGACGCCCTAGCCTACACTCCTCACTAAGCGACACTATCCTACACCCTTGGATGAGGTATACAGACTCTTGTATTCATATCCAAATAAAGTCTGAATAAAGACCCAAAAATCATAAACAAACTAGAATAAAAATATCTGTGCAGCAAATGCCCTGCATTGTTGCCAAAGACATACATGTGCACGGCTACCTCTCCCTCCCTCTCACCGTCACCTCTTCTGGAAGGTTCTGGATCTCATCCTGGATGGAACTTCCCCAGGCCTCCTTGAGTTCCGACCGGAGCCAGAATCCTGCAGTGCTGGTGTTCTATTATTTGCGTGGGTTTGTGTGTGTGTGTGTGTGTGCACATGCGTGTGTGTGCTTGCGACTGTGCACGTGGGGGTTTCCTTGTCTACAGAGCAGTTGCTAACTTATAGGAACCAGATGATTGTAGTAAACGTGTGGTAAAGTCTGTGGTAGGGAAAGTACCTTTCAACGACCATGAGACAAGAAAATGATCGTTTAATAGAATTAAATATACCGCACGGATGATGTCATATTGTACATCCTCGCTTGACTTCCAGGAGCGAGGGGTGGGTGGATGGGTGGATGGGTTGGAAGTGAAAACCTTCCATCCTGCCATACCACACAACAGAGAGAGAGAGAGAGATGTGTAGGTTCATACTTAACATGAATACGTTATATTTTATTTTGCCCATATAAGAAATGTTATGTATAGGTTTCGATTTTTGTCTTCTTTTTTGATGAGGAATCAGTGGAAAATAATAACTAGCTCATACTTACAGAGTAGGCCTACCGTGCTTATAAAATAAGATAATCCTGTATTAGTCCCACAGTGGGGAGATTTGCAGGGTTGCAACAGCAAAGAGGGTAGTGAAAATAACAGAGTAGTGCAAAATATAAAATACAATAAAAAAATTATACAAATAATGGACCATATACAACAGTGTGTACTTGTATTGGCAGTGAGTGAGTGAGTGAGTGAGTGTGTGCGCGTGCGTGCGTGCGTGAGCGAGCGCTGATGGTAGAGTCTGACTGCTGCAGGAAGGAACGTTCTGACTGCGGTACCGCTCCGTCACACACAGCGGGTGTCTCAGCCTATCACTGAAGCCATGATGCGCTGCTCCAGCACACCACACGAAGTCGGCTGATGCCACCACAGAGTGATATATTCTGTTATTTTCGCGGCACGTACATTCCATGCGTTGTTTATCATATGCCACAATTTGTATTGTGTGCTAGTTAATTAGACATTATTCAGTCAAACATTCCCCTTTATTTTCCTAAAGTGATGCCCCTTTGCAATTCAGTTAGGTTTTCTTCTGGTGAAAAAAAATGAAAATAAGTGATAAACAAAAAAACAATAGTTTGTCTATGTTCACATTAGTCCTCATTATTGTGTATTTATTTTTCTTTGATAGGCTATATATTTATAGAGTTTCCGCTATTGGTCAAGTCAACCTCTTGTTACGAACACGTTAGTCTTCAAAAGGGAATTGCAGGTTGAATAAGAATTCCTGGCTGGAGTTTGTTTAGGATAGACATTGTTGGCAACACCGAGAGATATACTGTATGATTTGCCTTTATTTTATTACGTTTTATTTGTTGTTGCAAAATGGGCAAACACAAGTCTAAAGGTCTGCATCCTTTTGATGGAATGCAGCCCCCTCTACAGTCCATCAACTGCAAGTGCAACTTCATTGCGTCATCAACTATGCGTCCAGTAGCGCATGCGCAGCGAAGTCAAATTCAAACACTGCGGCGGGTAGTATTGTCTGGATTCGGTGAGGAGAGAAAAAGGCATACGATTACTACGAATTAACCCGAATTTATTGGGAAAATGACGAGCACGTTGAAAGGTATCACCCTGAAAGGCAGTGCCGAGCTGGTTGCGGAGTTTTTCTGTAAGTATAAACCCCGATATGTCTTATTTAGAGCTTACTTGTATAAGAGGCGTGCATGGCGGAGTAGGGCGAGGATCTTGGTTTTGGTATCCTTCAGGAACTGTTGGACCAATTTCGATGCGTGCTTCGGGTCATTGTCTTGTTGGAAGACCCAGCGACGACCTAAGGATAGACTACGAGCAGATTTCTGCATATTATCCCTCAAAATGTCAACATAATTTTATGCTCCCACCACCATGTTTAACTGTGGGAACTGTGTTCTTGGGGTTGAAGGCCTCTCCCTTTCTTCGCCAAACTTAAGCAACATCCATGTGCCCAAACAATTCCAGTTTAGTCTCATCAGACCAAAGCACAGACTTCCAAAACTCACCTTTACCATTCAAATGTTCACGGGCTTTGATGGGCCGCTCTTTGAGTAAAGGGGTTCTTCTTGGACGATGGCCCTGAAGCCCACCACGATGGAGAGCCCTCACAACTGTGCTCCTTGAAACATCAACTCCAGAAGAGGCCAGGTCAGCAACAAACATCTTGGCAGATGTCCGGGGATTCTTGCTGACAATTTTCCTCTCTAGAGTTCTTGAAATCTTGAGCTTACGACCACGCCCCGGTTTGTTTCTCACAGAATTTGTCTCCTTGTACTTGGCAATGATGCAACGTACGGCGGTTCTAGACAAGGTGAAACGCTTGCAAATGGCATTTTAGCCTTCAGGTGCCCTGTTCCATGGAGTCCTTTTATGCTGATTGAATGTTCAGGTGTTGTTAGGAAGCCAATTGACTGCACAGGTGTGGTTTGAAAGCTGTTTGGTTACTTAGGTGTGTTTTGGAAGGCAAGAATTCACATAGGGGGGGAAATATTATTGACCACCCCATCATGGGGGCTAATAGTTTTGAAATCCCAATTTTTCTCTATATTTGATAAAATGTTATTTTGTATTCCAAAATGTACTACTAAATAGCTACTAAAAAGCACTGGTGAATGTTTGATTATATCGAATTTTATCAATGCTGCAAACATTGGGATAATAATTTTGGTCACAACTGTACAACCTACGGTGTTCAAAACGGATAACAACATCGTAACAACCACGTTAAATGTGTACAGAACCCCACGCCATCGTTAAGGTTATGATAGGAATTGGTTGTAGTCCGGATATAATGACCCGGCATGCTTTTTTTTTCCATCATAAAAACTACAACTCGGGGCCCTGACCGCGGGGACCCGGGTCCTGCACGACTCCTGCCCGTGGACCTTTGCTGCACGTCTTCCCCACTCTCGCCGCATACCTTCCTGTCTATCTCACTGTGCAATAAAAAGAATAAAACCTTGATACTTAATACTTGATAATGGTTCACCTCTGCAGCCTTCGGCATCAACAGCATCCTGTACCAGAGGGGCATCTACCCCCCGGAGAGCTTCACACGGGTCACCCAGTACGACATGAGCCTGCAGCTCACCACCGACGGCAAGCTCAAGGACTACCTCACCAAGGTGGTGGCTCAACTCAAAGGTACCAGACTCTGATACATCCAAGGTGGTCCTGGACCTGGTCGGGTTTAAGGGTTCATGATTAACGTTGTGTTGTTGTACAAACTATATATCTTTATCTGTACGCTGTTGTTTTTTACTCTGCACTTTACACTTTACTACACCGCATTACTTATTACTTATTACCACTGCCTTGGTTTGTTTTATTATTATTGTGATCTATGCTGCTTCTTATTTTTATTCCCCCCCCCATCTTTATTGACTTTATCTTGTGGTGCTGCTGCTATGTGGGTGTCGAGGAACCAAGCCTAAGAATTGTTCTCTTGTGTACTTGTGTACAATACAATGAATGGTGGCCTGTGTTGTGTGTGTGTGTGTTCAGAGTGGCTGTTTGACTGCACAGTGCAGAAGCTGGTGCTCGTCATCACGTGCCTCGAGACCAACGAGGTGCTGGAGAGGTGGCAGTTCGACATCGAGTGCGACAAGTCGGCCAAGGAGACCAGGTGAGATGGATGTGGTGGACGGACTGTGATCACACTGGAGCTGGGCGCCCATCTGTTATTTGAAAGGACACTCAAACAATCAGAAAGGTATTTGAGGGGGAACTTCGTTACCAATATTGGAAGAAAGCAAAGCCATTAGCCACAACTCTATAACACCTGTAAGAAATAGGAAAAAAAGGAAGCTTATAATTATAAGTGGAATCTATTTTCTTCATCAGTAAAATGTTAGTCGTCACCTTTTGACCTGCTTATTTCAAAGATTACATTAACATTTAGGGCATTAAGCTGATGCTTTTATCCAATCCGACTTACAATAAGTACATTTGTCAGAAGAAGAGAAACAATATATCGCTGTCGGTCCAGTACGGATGTTCATAGGACCAGAAGTGCCCAGCAATAACAATCGTTAGGTTAACCCATTCCCCGTACAAAACAAAGATAGCTAGGATAAGATGCTACACGATGCTAAGTACTATCTTTAAGGATGTTGTACATACAACATACAATGTTGTACATACAAAGTGCGTAAAGGGCTGATTATGTTCCCATGTTCACGCAACGCAAGGGGGCTACGGACCCCTTCAAACCCCTTCATCCAACGCAAGCTACCCTCCGTCGTGGCGATGCAGCAGCAAGGATCCTCTTACTTAAACCCGACGAAGAACCATAAAGGTTCACGACTGCGTCGAAGTGTCTGCGTGGTCACGGTGTTGTGTGAACGTGGGACCATAATCAGCCCTTAAAAGGGTGTAGGTGGTGTATCATACTGTAGCAAGCACAGCATCGAGAACAGTCCTACCGCCCCTATTCCCTCCTTTATGGGCCGTCCTCACCTGTTGTTCCTCTCCCCACTGTCCTGTGCGCAGTGCTCCCAGGGAGAAGTCCATCAAGACCATCCAGGACGAGATCCGCTCCGTGATCCGCCAGATCACCGCCACCGTCACCTTCCTGCCCCTGCTGGAGACCGCCTGTGAGAACCTCTTCTGATTAACTGTTAACTTATTGTCGTTGTATTCACACCGGCCATCGGGTCGACCCTACAGTCTCCCACACCCCGTCACTTTTTTCTAGGCACTTAGATTTCTTGGTAAACAGGAAAAAACATGTGTATCCCTCCTTTTGAAGATTTCTGAATGGTAACGCATTTCAAAGATCGCATCCAGGATGGCTGTGTTTTCTTTGTAACATTAGCTTGAGTGTTTAAGGGGTGATATCACGCCACCAGGTGTGATGTGATTAGCCATTACAGGACTCCAGACTCATTTTCTTCACTAGGAGCACTGTGGCCCCTATCTGAAAATTTTAGGGGCGCAACCAGAAATTTTAGGGGCACACAGCGTTAATCAACATGCCAACCAACTATTCATATTTCTACAAATTTTCTATAATAAGTATTTTGATAATGGATGCAGAAATTACAATGTGCTGTTTCCAATTCAGTGTCACATTTTATTGTGATTGTCATCATCTATCCCAACGGTTTCCATGTTTGAGCATGCATGCGTGCGACAAGTACGGAAGCGACAGTTTCACAGGAGTGCGCCCACTTGTCGTGCCGCTTGACAGAACGCTGAGCCTCCTCTCTGCCTGCTCGCCTCTCCATTGAGAATGCATTATCAGGCCCGACGTTTATGCGCGCTCGATAATCTCTAGGACCCTCCCCCTCGACACATTAACCACTTACAGTGGCCATTCCCTATCCTTCTTACACTCATTGACCTGCTAAAGATTCCGGATTCATTGACTGCCCCTTTCACGTTCAACGTGAAATTAACTGGTCGCACATGCACGACCAGATGGATAATTCGGTCGCACACTCTCAAATTCTGGTCGCAGTCTGGAGCCCTGCATTACAAGCCGTTTGAAAATCGGCCTTTCCCTGTGCCCTCGTGACAACCCAAGTGGGGCGTGCCAACCTGGTGGAATGATTTCACAACTTTAATAGATGGCTGAAAATAGAAAACAAGCTGCGCTATATACAATTACATACGGCAACCCAAAATGGAGTGATATTAAAATCAGTTACCCGAGCTGCGATGACTAATGCGCATCAAAAACAAATCCTCCTGAATGATTTAGCCCAGCAAGGCGCAGGATAGTGGTCGAGATGTACAGAAGAAAAGAAGCCACCTGTTTTCTTTGGTTAATGGAGATATACATGTCGGTAACCTCAAACCACCCGGTTTTCAGGTGCTTTCGACTTGTTGGTCTACACGGACAAAGACCTGATGGTGCCCGAGAAGTGGGAGGAGTCAGGGCCCCAGATCATTGACCAATCGGAGGAGGTTCGCCTCCGCTCCTTCACCACTTCCATCCATAAGGTCAACAGCATGGTGGCCTACAAGAGGACGGACTCTGCCTAACCAAACCCTGCCCCCTGTCGCTTTCCCTCTCCCTGCTCTTTTCTCACACGTTCCCCCCTCGTTATAAGCTGTTATATACTCGTTAGTCATCTACCGCTTGGAGGATGACCTCCTAGAGATACTTTTACACTGCCTTTATGTATGTCCTATCTTCATTGTCTGGGGTCTGCCCATATATTTGTATGTTGTTCTGCTACTGTCATTGTCTTTAGAAAATCGTAGCTTTGTCTTATTTTTGTTTTGTGTCCCAAGATGTGATTTTTTGAGATGTAGTGGCTGAACCAGTGCCTCAAAGGTGATGTAAATATTATATAGTCGATATACCCGTGTTGGACTTCGTTTTTTCCTCACAAGCCTATGTTTTAGCCGGTGGCTTTTTGTGGTTTATTTTTTCTGTCTAATAAAGGTAGTTTATTCCTTCATCCACGATTTAATCTTCAATGGGCGATTTGGTTGTAGTAATTCGCCTGACCAAAAGAGGGCAGCAAATCACAAATGAATAGCTGTACGTTAATGACGTTGACGTTACTAAAACTGCACAAATTATGTTACTATGAATATAATTAAGTAGGATTTTTAACAATTATTTTAATTCAGTTTTCTTAATGTCATTTCAGAAATAATGTACAATCCACCTAATGTTAAAAATATTTGTCTTATATTTGAAAAAGAGTTGGGGTCAAAGTAATTAAAAACAATGCCTACTTTTATTTTTGAATTATCAGGCACACAAGAGTTTACATTCCCAGAGAAAGTAAAAGTTCCAATTGCAAAATGCCGCCAGTGTCGGTTGATATCTGAGCAAGTGTTTAGCGAAGACAGTACAAATATATAAAAGAGGTGTGAGGGAAGGCTCGGTAGCTAATGTAAGTTAATGTAAATATGGTGCTCTTATCAAACTGTTTATTGTGAGTATCGAGTACAACTTGTGTAGGAAAAAAACGGGAAACGGTTAGATATTAGTGAATTAACTGATGAGCTACGAAATTACAGATTCATAAACCACCGCCGAATGTAGTGTTGAATAACAATGCTTTTGTTATTCTAATTAATTTCTCATTTGCCTCAATTGACAAAACAATTATGGACACTGACTCAGCAGCAGGCAGCGTGATGGGTCACATTCTTATCGCAGAGTTTGACTTTGTCTATCTTTGTCACTTATTGGATATTTGTCCATTAATTTTTGGCTGATTAGAAAATGTGTTGAACTGGCTCTCAACTTTTATTTAAAGAATGAAGACGGCGGTTAAGTGGTCGATCGCTAATCAACAGAGTACTGATGATGGGTTGTGTTATTATCTTAGTATCTGAATTGTGAGTTTTGACTTATGAAATGGTACCTCGGTCGCAAGCATTCCTTCAAGAGGAGGCAGTGGAAGATTCTAGGCCCACTTCAATTACAGACCTAGTCTTTGGCCTTTGACATTTTGCAACAACAAAACAAAACATACAATTTAAAAACCAATCGTACAGTATATTTCTTGGGGGTTGCCAACAATGTTTGTCCTAAACAAACTCAGAGCCAGGAATTAATTTATAACCTGCAATTCCTTTCAAGACTCGTAACGAGGATGCCCTTAGAATAGCAGAAACTCTAATAAATATATATCAAAGAAAAATAAATACGTAATATTGAAGAATAATGTGAACATTATAAAAGAGCCAAACTGTTGTGTGCTTATGTTGAGTAACCATTTACCGAACTAAAACCTCAGGGATGGCACCCGAGACAACAAACGGATCCTCTGATTGGCTGAAATTGGTGCCAGGTGATGTTAACGTGGACTGTCCCACTGTCTCCTGCCCCTTTTCTTTGTTACGTTTGAGCCGCGTAACAGTGATGTCATCTACCAAATCAGCAGGCAGCAGTCATTTCAGGCAGTAAAAAAGCAGTATGGCGCTTTTCCTGGGGTTCCATCTCAGCGTGTGGTTGCCATTCAAGTTGTTAACCAAAGCCCTATGAACCTTTAGATATGTCATGAAACTGTTACACTGTGTAACATTACAAGCCTAGTCATTCACTGTTACTGGTTCTAGAGATTCTGGGAACGTATTGGTTCTGGAGCTCTGCTACTGCTTCTTCCGGAATATTCTGTAGTCCTATTGCGTAATGATCTTGTCTTGGTAAAAGTGTTTAAAAAATCTGTGATAAGTTTGTAAGTCAACTTTGTGCAAAAAAAAAAGTAAAAGTAAAAACAAAACAGATATATATTTTTTGTTAATAACAAATGCTGCAGTAATAAATATAGCTTTAGTGCTGACATTGTCTCTGGCGGTTGACAGCGAGTTGAAAACTATGACAAGTGGTGGTTGGAGTGGTTTGGGTCTGGGGGCGGGGGTTAACGCTTCTCATTCCAGGCCGTTGACTCCGCCCTTCTCGCACTGCTCTGCCAAACGCTTCCACCGCTGCCTGTTCTGCTGACAGCCGTCCAGCAGAGGGGAACAGTGCTCCGACATACCGGCCAGCGTCTGGACAAAGGAGGTCAGAGAAGACATAGACGGAGACAGACGAGAGCGAGAGACAGAAAGATGGAGGAGAGCGAGAGGCATGGACAGAGACAGACGAGAGCGAGAGACATAGACAAGAGACGGAGGAGAGCGAGAGACACAGACAGAGACAGAGGAGAGCGAGAGACAGAGGTGAGCGAGAGACATAGACAGAGACAGAGGAGAGCGAGAGACAGAGAGCGAGAGACATAGACAGAGACAGAGGAGAGCGAGAGACAGAGAGCGAGAGACATAGACAGAGACAGAGGAGAGCGAGAGACAGAGAGCGAGAGACATAGACAGAGACAGAGGAGAGCGAGAGACAGAGAGCGAGAGACACAGACAGAGACAGAGAGCGAGAGACAGAGACAGAGGAGAGCGAGAGACAGAGAGCGAGAGACACAGACAGAGACAGAGAGCGAGAGACATAGACAGAGGAGGGCGAGAGATAGACAGAGGCGGAAGAGAACGAGATAAGAGTTAACTTCTACCTTCAAAGAGTGTCAGAGAATCTAAACCAAAACTGTTTAATAAATGTAGTATTATTATTTAATATATATAATTATTAAAATATCATTTGTATAGTTATTTTTTATTATTAAAGAGTAGCCCAACACAACAAAAGTCAACTTGGGCCGAAAAAAACAATGGTTATGAATATGTTTCTGTTTGGCTCCAAATGATGGAAGGGTAATCACATTCAATCTTTAGTATTCCAAGTGTCATCACTCATCACGTTATTCCAAGTGAAAAGATTCATCACTGTATTTCAAGTGACATCACTCATCGCTGCACTTCAAATGACATCGGAATGATAAAATGCGTGCGTGGAAAACAACAGCGGCATACCTCGTACAACTGTGTGCAGATAGCGTCTATGAAGGAAACCTGCATGCTGGGGATCTTGTCTCTCTTCTCACGGTTCATCAGGTCCTGAGAGCAACAGCAGTGGGAAGAGCCAAGAAAGGGTGATGTTAGCTAAAACTGCTCAGATGTTCCTGACATTTTGTGGCTCTATGAACGTGATCTTTCCATGATTCGATATGCCAAACGCCCCAGACTTCCTATAACGTATTAACCTTTGTATAAAGAGAATGGGACATAACATGTAACATTTCGGTGCTAATAGAATGAATAAATACCAATATTAGCCGTGACACTGTGTTCATTCCAATATCCGCATACTAAATCTTGATAGTAGAATGTAACATTGGGGAGCAAATGGGATCAGGAGCCAACACGATAGCTGCAATGAGGTTCGGCATGTCACGGCACTACTTCTTATTATATCTTGTGTTGCTGCTATGTGACTGCTGAGGAACCAAGCCTAAGACGTTGTGTACTTGTATGATAAGATCTAATAATATAAACTCTGAATCTCATGGAGCATGAAATATGTTCCGACGTACGATGGGCTCGATGTTGAGCTCCTCTCTCTCCTTGTCTCCCTGCTCGAAGAACTCTGTGGCCACCAGCTCAGCGATCTGTAAAAACGTACAGGAGGAAAGGTCAACCTCGGTACACGATTCCCACGCAGACCACTGACCGGCCCAGATATGTGCGATGGATTGGTTTACAAATAACTAGATCATCTACCCCTATTTTGAACAGTGGCCAGCTAGCGGTCACTCTGAAGAATACAATAGAAAAGGTTCAACTGATATAGTGATTGTTGTTATCTTAAGAGGGGGGAAAAACACATTAATCAAATTCCTGTTCTGTGCAAGAACGTCTGTCGTCATTAGAGGAGGAAGGAAGGAAGGAAGCCTTGGTTATTTTGACAGTTCCTCTTGGTCTCTGAACACAGGGAGGGAGCATCAAGAGACGTTCCAAGACAAATGATACCAGAGGACAGGAAGGAGAAAGCAGTGGGAGTAAGGCAGCAAAGGGACCAAAACACAGGTGACTCTGGGATGGGGGGCTGGAGCGGAGAGGGGCCAGAGAGGGAGAGGGGGGGGGGAGACGAATAAAAGACAAAAGACAGGGGAAGCGAGCGAGACAGAGTGAGTCAGAGGTGTGGAATCCATCGGAAATCGACACCGAAAATGAACGAGAGCGCGAAGGAAAAAACACACGGAACACAGCTTTACAAAGGAAACTTAGGAAACAGAGATGTGAAAGAGATATGAACCAGTCGGAACTGGAGCGGCCCCCTGCCACGTTAATAGCTAAGCTTACAGCTAAGCTAATGGTCTCAGCCTGCGAATAAAATGTGACCTCCTGCTGGGAGGAGGGCCAATCAGCATCAGGTTCAGAGTGTGTGTGTGTGTGTGTGTGTGTGTGTGTGTGTGTGTGTGTGTGTGTGTGTGTGTGTGTGTGTGTGTGTGTGTGTGTGTGTGTGTGTTCACTCCAGACAACCTGTAGCTGGCTCGTTGATTGGCAATGTGTAATCAACGACTGAAGCACCGCAGACAGAGAGAGGGAAGAGAGAGGGATGGAAAATGAGGGGAGAGGAGGAGACGACGAGAGTGGAGGAGACAGGATGAGAGCGACAGGGAGATAACAGTCTCAACGGGGTTGGTTGCAGTCACGCAGGGCTGCGTGTTTTGCTGCATCTGTGTGTGTGTGTGTGTGTGTGTGTGTGTGTGTGTGTGTGTGTGTGTGGGTGTGTGGGCTTTGTTCTAGAAGGTGTCATCTGAGGACCGTGGGGCACAGCTGTTTGAATTATAACGAGCACTCGGTGATCAACACACACACAGACACACAACACACACACACACACACACACACACACACACACACACAAACACACACATGCGGCGCGGCTGTCCCAGCACACTGTGCACTGGGTTGGGAGGTCCTCATTAGGTCAGGAGAGGATAACAATGAGTGTCTGGGGAAGAACTGCAGGCAAGACAGAGAGACAGAGAGACACAGAGACACAGAGACAGAGAGACACAGAGACAGAGAGAGAGAGAGAGAGAGAGAGAGAGAGAGAGAGAGAGAGAGAGAGAGAGAGAAGAGAGAGAGAGACAGAGAGAAGAGAGAGAGAGAGAGGAGAGAGAGCAGAGAGAGAGACGAGAGACACAGAGACAGAGACAGAGAGAGAGAGGCAGAGAGAGAGAGAGAGAGAGAGAGAGAGAGAGAGAGAGAGAGAGAGAGAGA
>OLKM01000070.1:77500-101914 GCA_900291075.1 Melanogrammus aeglefinus
AAAGTGCGCGTTCGGTACAGATTGAAATCAACCACAAACTACTTGCTTAAAAGACGTCTGAAACCTGAAACCGCACAACATAAAATAGAAATACACATAAGCGCTTGCACGTGGACACACGTGCACACGCACAGCCCGCACTGGTTTCTCTCAAGGTTGTCATGTGCTACACGGTACACACTCGCAGTAACCGTTCCTGACATCAGTCTGCTTCTTTCCTGAAGCCCTTACACAAAGCCCTCTCTCCGTGTCTCTGCTTGAAATCTTGCTCTTAAAGTTGGTTGCTAAAGTCCCTTTCTGCAAGCAATGTTTTAGTCTATCTTTAGAAGTGTGGGTATTGGTGAGGGTCTCTCGATTAACCCCTAACCCGTTAACAAAAGCAACAGCAGAAAAGAGCGATTTATGACACGTATATCTTGACTTGTGGAGAATCTCGTTAAAGTATAGTTTAATCATTTATCCAGTCAATGTTAGTCTAGAAACTGCAGTGGCTGTGGTCGCGCTCTGTTCGTGCAGGGACTATGAAACTATGTTGAAAACTTAATTTTGAAAGCAATGACAACCTCACCCGAGGGCGGCTCTAAGCCCTGAGAAGATGTTCAGGATTCTTTAGTTACATAACAGACATTCTCCCAATGGACATGGGCTCCAATACAAAACTACCCTGAACCTAGATGTGTGTGTGTGTGTGTGTGTGTGTGTGTGTGTGTGTGTGTGTGTGTGTGTGTGTGTGTGTGTGTGTGTGTGTGTGTGTGTGTGTGTGTGTGTGTGTGTGTGTGTGTGTGTGTGTGTGTGTGTGTGTCCGAGGACTGCATGGTTGTCCGATCCCCTCTCTCTTCCTCCCTCCCCCTCTCTGTCTCTAACCCTGTGTCTCTCGTCCCCCCCCGCCCTCGTCTCTCTATGGCCTTGTTTACACAAACGCTTTAAATCTCTCCTCAAATCTCTCCCAAATCGAGACATGTTTCCACCGTCTAAACACGCAGGAATGGTTGCACTTGAGATGAAGACTACAGATAAAGCTGGTTTAAACCTTAAACCTGTATCATTTAATTTTAGATATGTTTATTTCGATCCAACCATTGGTTCCTATGACGACTGGTTTCAACTGTCAGTTAATTGGCCCACTATTGTGCTAATATATTCCTTCGTAGAGGTGGTTTTTACATTGTTAAGTAGGGAGCCAATTCAAAGTCTGTTGATTGATACGTAGCATTCCAATATATTTATTGTTTTTATTAATGGTTTTTCAATGATCCAAATACCCTAATTGATCAATATAGCACCGGCAGGAAGTACTGGCCAGTGTTTGTCCCAGCACACTCTGGCTGCAGAATTTAAAAGTTCTCTTTTAGATGTTGATATTTAGAGGGAACCAGCCCCATTCGATTAATTCATGTGAATATCACATTAAATCCAGTGTAGTGTACAAGAGACATATGAAAAATATATACATATACAATTATTAAGATAATAAACACAGCATGCAAACTATTAAGCATTATTAAGCTATTTGCATGTGTGTGTTTGTTTGTATAATGTTTGTATGATGAGTGTTGTGCACCAGTTTGAGGTCTATGAACTCTCTCTCTCTCTCTCTCTCTCTCTCTCTCTCTCTCTCTCTCTCTCTCTCTCTCTCTCTCTCTCTCTCTCTCTCTCTCTCTCTCTCTCTCTCTCTCTCTCTCTCTCTCTCTCTCTCTCTCTCTCTCTCTCTCACCGTGTACTTCATCTGGTAGTTGTGCACCAGGTTGAGGTCTATGAACATGCGGATGGTTGCCAGGGTCGTCTCCATGTCGGACAGCTCAAAGTCGCTGAAGCTGAAGTCCATAATATGCAGGGTCTGGGCTGAGGGCACCGTCGCGGCCTAAACACACACACAAACAAATATACAGACATGAGTAAACAAAAATAAACACACACATCAATATAAAACACACACACACTCACACACGAATACACTGACAGAAAGACACACAAAAAAATACACACAAACAGACATAAACAACCGCACACACACGCCGATTAAAGCATTTAAATATTTATACGGTCAGAACATCATAAAATATTACGACTTCCCCTTCATAAGGGACTGCAATCAGAGATCCTGTGCCAGCGTGCGGAGAACCTCCAAGCAGGTATCAACAGAGCACAGTAATGATCAACACTTACTGATCCACACTCGGCTAGCCGGGCCTGGCGCAGGCCGAGCACAGAGCAGACTAACAGACGTATGGCGAGGGAGAACTTATTTTCACCCGGTAGAGTCTGTTTCCTCTCCTCTGACTGTTGACATCTTACAGTGGGTTTGTACTGTCTGTGTGCGATTGAAATGGGTTTTTGTGTATCTTTTTGTTATACAATTCTTTATAGATGTGTGACTCTGGCTTTGCTGTCCCTGGTCTGTGTCTGGCCTGTTTTACATTCCAGGTTCTGTAATGTTGTCAACACACACACACACACACACACACACACACACACACACACACACACACACACACACACACACACACACACACACACACACACACACACACACACACGTGAGTACTTACGTATACCTATGCATAGCTTACACACAGACTACTGTAAGCATGTGTGAATCCATACATAGCAAGACACACACACACACACACTGTCACTGCGCCGACTCTGTGACCGTTATCTATTTATCCTCCATCACTGAGTCCAGAGAGAGAGAGAGAGAGAGAGAGAGAGAGAGAGAGAGAGACAGAGAGAGACAGAGAGAGAGAGAGAGAGAGAGAGAGAGAGAGAGAGAGAGAGAGAGAGAGAGAGAGACAGAGAGAGACAGAGAGAGACAGAGACAGAGACAGAGACAGAGACAGACAGAGAGAGAGAGAAAAAGAGATGCATAGGGCAAGACACGGATAGAGAGTGTATGAGTGATAGTGATAGTGGGGAGAGTGAGGGAGAAAGCCAGCAAGAGCCAGTGAGAGAGGTTAAGTGAGCGATAACGAGAGTGAGGGAGAAATATTGGCTGAGAGACATTGTAATTCAGTGATAGGATTTACCTTAAGTTCCCATCAATTCTGACCGGTGTCAGGGGGCAAATGTAATCCGAAGTACGCCCTAGTTACACTGGCTGTACACCTTTTCCTTTTCAGTATCCTGACTTAAGGGTACAATGTTTGTTTCCAATCAAGGGAAATGCTATATTATAATTGGTAATTTAATAGGAATAATACGAATTGGATTTAGAATGTAAAATAATAATAATAGCCTTTATTTATTAATGAATAAGTAGTATTACTTCTACAACTACTACTACTAATAATAACATCAATAATAATGATAATAACCTACAAATGCAAAAAAAATACCCCCATACTATATCAATAACAATAGACTAGGGACTCTAAGGATAGACATATTAAGGGAACTCACTGAGGTACCTGTAAATTGGCCTTTGCTGGTCTTACCCTAATTGATCACTGTGCATCCAGAAGGGGGGATGGCTGGGTTAGCATTAGCTTTTGGTTAGCTGCTTCCATTGACCTTTAGCCAACTGAAGTTGCAGTAGCCTAGCTCCAGCTCATGTCAGGGAAACACACCTGAGATGACTCTCAAAGTTCCAGTTCCAATTCTGCATTATTTCCAGCAAAGGCCGCCTTAATGCCCGGGCTTACCTGGGCTGAGGCCCCAGGGCCTATGACGATCAGGGGGCCTATCATGACATGCAGCTATTATTGTTATCTTTTTTTAATACTGGCTCATGACAGGCCCCCCCGATCGGCGTAGGCCCAAGACAATGTGATTTTTTGTTTGGGGCTTGCAAAGATCAGATGCCTATCATGAGGCAAGAAAAAAGGGGGCCTAGTGGCCCCCTTTTTTCCACACCACAGCCACAGTCGTCTAACCCCCCCTCCACCCCCGTCAGGATTTCTCATCCACCTCCCTCCCGGCGACAACGGCAAAATGACAGAAAATAATTGACACATCTTTATTGTAAGATCCCCTCTCAGGGGGCCTACGAAAACCTTTCAGCCCCAGGGCCCAATGGCAGGCTAATGCAGGCCTGAGTGATGTGTGGAGACAAACTGCTAACGTGTTTTGTCGTACTGAACTCATTGGAGATCTTGCTAGGCTACTAGAACTGCAAGTCACTGAAAGCAGCTAGCGCAAAGCAGACGCTTACCCAGCGAGCTGCCCTTCTGGATGCACAATGATAATGCACACGCACACACACGCGCACTGTCTAATGATGAGGCCTTAATGAGGGGCTCATTCAAGAGCTCTCGGCCAGGGTCAGATGCCCGACAGCGGGGAGATGTGGGCCATCTCACCGCCGTCTGGCCCACAAACCACACTCTCTAACTCGGTCAGCGCGCATGAGTTCACCGACACAGACTCTTATGTTATGCGTGGCAAAGAGAATTTATTAATTCATGTGAATATCACGTCAAATCCAGTTTAGTAAGCCAACAGAAAGTAAGCAACATGAACACTGTGAACTGGGTATATTGTTTAGATTGTGATGTGTTTAGTATGTCATGTAATTTATAATGTATGATATTACATTCATGACAGTAAAAGCGAGCCACAGCATGCTCATCAAGGGTTTTTGTGTAATTTTAAAAATTGACCTTTTTTTGTCAAAACAAACAAAGACATATTTAGAGCAAAGGAGACAGTGTTGTCATTGACATAGTTCTCCTTCCCCCTGTGTATTTAGCAATAGATAATCTTCTCGCTCTTCAAAGTGTAAGAAAGGAGCAAAAGGTGTAATTAGGTCGACTAAAATGGAGACGGGTTGCCATGGTAACAAATATGAAGTAGTTAAATATACAAGAAAAATGAATAATTAAAGCGAACAGTTATTAGGTCAACGTGCCGATCCCTTTTTCTCTCTTTGGCGTTGGGATTCTGCCTTCAAATACTGTGCTCAGAAATAAAAAACAAATCACAGTGAAGTGCTGTCAGAACCTCCCAATTATAGAGACTCTGTTGAAGCAGGAGCCAAAGAAAAGCATTACACTGAAAGGGACAATGAAAGAGAGAGAGAGAGAGAGAGAGAGAGAGAGAGAGAGAGAGAGAGAGAGAGAGAGAGAGAGAGAGAGAGAGAGAGAGAGAGAGAGAGAGAGAGAGAGAGAGAGAGAGAGAGAGAGAGAGAGAGAGAGAGAGAGAGAGAGGAGAGAGAGAGAGAGAAGAGAGAATGAAGAGAGAGAGAGAGAGAGAGAGAGAGAGAGAGAGAGAGAGAGAGAGAGAGAGAGAGAGAGAGACAGAGAGAGAGAGAGAGAGAGAGAGAGAGAGAGAGAGAGAGAGAGAGAGAGAGAGAGAGAGAGAGAGAGAGAGAGAGAGAGAGAGAGAGAGAGAGAGAGAGAGAGAGAGAGAGAGAGAGAGAGAGAGAGAGAGAGAGAGAGAGAGAGAGAGAGAGAGAGAGAGAGAGAGAGAGAGAGAGAGAGAGAGAGAGAGAGAGAGAGAGAGAGAGAGAAATAGAGAGAGAAATAGAGAGCAGGAGATGTTGATTATATAGAATGGCTGGCTGTTTGGCTTTACTTTACACACACAGTGTGTGTGTGTGTGTGTGTGTGTGTGTGTGTGTGTGTGTGTGTGTGTGTGTGTGTGTGTGTGTGTGTGTGTGTGTGTGTGTGTGTGTGTGTGTGTGTGTGTGTGTGTGTGTGTGTGTGTGTGTGTGTGTCATAGAGAATGGCTAAACAGGGTTTTTTTTGTGCTGATTCAGCGCTGGGTGTCAACTTACATCATGTTCAATCTCTTCTTCAAACACTCACACACTCATTGACCCTCAGGCAGGACATCTGTCTGTGCGTGTGTGTGTGTGTGTGTGTGTGTGTGTGTGTGTGTGTGTGTGTGTGTGTGTGTGTGTGTGTGTGTGTGTGTGTGTGTGTGTGTGTGTGTGTGTGTGTGTGTCTTCATATGTGGAGGTACCTTTGTGTATTTAAGCTAGTGCATTGAATGAGCTCATGGTCAGCTTGCTGTATGTTGAGTACAGATGAGCACATTATGTTCCCGCTCATTCAGAGATGTGTTCTGGAAAGAATTGTAATACAAGCATAGCAGTGTAAAACACTACACGATGAGGGTGATTACGATATCGTGGCTGCACATTGGTTTTATTAGAGTGAAGACTTTATGAATATTCTGTAATAATTGAATCTAAAAAATGCTAAATATATATAATACATACATCTCATTTAGTCCAAAAACTTTCTCTTTGTATAGTGTGCGCGTGTGTGTGTGTGTGTGTGTGTGTGTGTGTGTGTGTGTGTGTGTGTGTGTGTGTGTGTGTGTGTGTGTGTGTGTGTGTGTGTGTGTGTGTGTGTGTGTGTGTGTGTGTGTGTGTTAATTAAATAAAAGGTTAATTACCGCTGTTACCTGGAGAAGCCGAGTTTCTTCCTCTGCGGCTGAAGCGTGGTATGATAGGACCTGGAATACACACACACACACACAGACACACATGCACACACACAGACACACACAAACGCGCACACAAACATTAACATCACTCTGTCTGGTAACCAAAGATGTTTGCTCAAAAGTAAATAAACTAAACAAAGCCGGATTTTGATCTAGCAAACTGTGATGTCACCAAGCACACACACACACACACACACACACACACACACACACACACACACACACACACACACACACACACACACACACACACACACACACACACACACACACACACATAACCTCATCAGTGAAATTGATTGGCTGATGTTTTGTAATGGACAAAATGATTTAAGTATAGTTTGGTGACCGAGAGAGAGCGAGCGAGACAGAGAACGAGCATGTCTACACGGACCTCCCCTCAAGACCCCCTGCTCACTACTGAGACTCAACAACGCAGAGGAAGAGAAGCTTCTTCTGATGGAATTTGTGGGTATAGTGTGTGCATACATGAGAGAGTGTGTGTCCGTGCGTGCGTGCGTGTGTGTGTACGGTGGCCTGCATGTGTGCATGTGCCTGGCCAAGTGTGAGTTTTTGCGTGTGTTGTCTGTGTGTACGCCATGAGTGCGTATCTGAGCCTGCATGGCCCAGTGTGTGCGCGTGCGTCATGCGTGTGTGCGTGCGTGCGCACACCTCCAGGGTGACCTCCTGCTTGGCCATGGCCCGCTCCACGCTCTCGTACATCTGGGTGTTCTGGATGCCCAGGCCGCAGAAGATGGCGAAGGCCTCCAGGAACTGCTCGTCGTTGCGGTTGAACGCCTTCACGCCGCCTGTCGCCTCGTCCATCTTGTTCACCAGCTGGCACACCCCTACCCGAGTCCACGTGCGCGCGCGCACACACACACACAAACACACACACACACACACACACAAATTAATGCACACACACACACACACACACACCGGTAAATGTACACATGGAAACACACAAACGCACACACACACACCCACACACACACACACACACACACACACACACACACACACACACACACACACACACACACACACACACACACACACACACACACACACACACACACACACACACACCCACACACACACACACAGACAAACAAAAGAAGACACCCACACAGAATCAAAACACAGTGTTTGATAACACAACACAAAAAAAAAAATGTTGATGTTGCAAGAGAAAGGAATATCGTCCTTCAATTCAAATCAACTAATATCTTCGGACAGAACTGGGACACGGTTGGGTCGTACACAGCTGTAGCATACCAAGTATGGTACATGGCTTATCTCTTCCCCCTCTGATAACTACTTGGTATTCACACCGCAGACTGCTGTGGGTCGTATTGCTACTTGTTGCTAACCCCAGCCGGCATCTATAATACGCATCCTTACCGTCAGTCGTGCATGTTGATGTCTAGAGAGAGATCTGGCTCGAGGGCTGATCTATCATTCAAAACGATTTTAGGGTAACAAAACAGTGTTGGGTTTTTTCATTCAAAAATGTTTTTTGTCCCCTATAACGAAGCGAGATATTAACAATAAATAAAGTGAAATGCTAATTCTAGTCACTTCCTGTTGTGATGTGGCCCCCCTCACCAAGGAACCCTGGGCGGCGTGGACGAGACGCAGAGAGGCCCTCGCCTCGTTTGATCAGCACTCTGAGGCTAATTATGCTAATGCTAATCACTGGGAATGAGTCGGTGGCGAGGGCAGGCGTCTGTGTGCGTGTGGCTGTGTGTGTATGTTTGTGTGCATGTGCGAGCGTGTGTGTGTGTGTGCGTGTTTGTGTGTGTGTGCGTGCGTATGCGTGTGTGTGTGTGTGTGTGGGGGTGGTGATTCTAGACTCTCTAGCCTGGTGTGTGTTCTAGGGATACTATTTTTCAGATATTTCATCCATGTACATTTTGTTGTCAGTGAAGGAAAACGTTTGTTTTTCTTTTTCCTAAATGTCAGTGAAGAAAAAAGTTAGTGATTTTTAAAAAAATACAAACTTATCTTGTTTCTTTTGGCGCAATTGCCCCTAAGGATTACATTACATTGGGCAGATTACAGATGGATTGTTCTCAAGCAATACCGGACCAATCTCAAAAACTGTCCACCCATAAAAGATAATTCACACAGATTCACAAAATGGTGGGAGGCAGACGGTGCTTAGATTGTTGGTTCTCCCCTGAGCATAACTAGCCGGCCCTCAAGCTTGCTGTCACCAACAGACGAGGGGGATATGGGTCAAGGTGGGCTTTACAACCCCCTCTTCCTGACACTTGAACGGCCCGCCGCGGGGAGACACAAAGAGGGAGAGGGGAGGGGGAGACAGAGAGAGAAAGGGACGGACGGAAAGGGGGATACAGGGAAAGGGAGAAACCATAAACCGACACCTACCTATGACCTTGTCCTTCTTGCCGTTTCCGATGGGCGTGCAGAGCAAGCTCTTGATGTGGTTACTGGGCTGGTCGGGCTCGTCACTCTGAAACACATCGATTTTAGATCATTAAACGTATCAACACCTGAAACATTTTCCATTAGACCAAAAATTCACAACAGCCATCCTCAATGACAGAAGACAATGCAATACAAACTACAATGTGGGACTGGGACCAGAGGAGTGAGGAGCATGGGACTGACCGTCCAGGGAAAGCGCAGGTCCTTAGTGACGTCTGTGATGTTTAGGGGCATGGTGGTGTTCTGCACGTACTGGGCGTACATGTAGTTGATCTGGCTGACGTCACACTCTCTGTGGGAGATAGGATTTGGTCAAGCATTGGGGGTTTGCCTTTGATGGACATTTACATTCAGGCGATTTTTGCAGAGGCTTTCATCCAAAGCAACTTACAACCATTCATACACACATTCACACACCGATGGCGGAGTCGACCACGCAGGGCGACAGCGAGCTCCTCAGGAGACGTCAGGGTGAGGCCGCGTCTTGCTCAGGGACACCTCGATACTCAGCTAGGTGGAGCCGGGGATCGAACTGGCAACCTTCCGGTTTACAAGTCAACCCACTCTACCTCCTGAGCCCCTCCTCCCTAGTCCAGTCCCACTGGGAAGGATCTAGGTTTGCATCAGTCATTTTATATTAAGAAGTCAGGAAACTTCTTTTTAAAATTCCAGCAACGCAGATGTGATTGTGACCCCAAGTCTGTGCAAGATGTGCACTCAATTCCCCGATTGCTGATACGAGCATAGCCTAGCGCAATAACTACCACCTGCTCTTTGTACAGCCAAACATCTGATCTGTAATCTTAAACCATCAGTCTATCTTAATACTAGCACAGGGATAGCATCCCCTCCAACCACGGCCTGCTGTCTGCATGCTGAAACATCTGTTGTAAAGAGCATCCGATTTGTCCTAAGGTCTTCACAGCACCTAGCAGTATGAACTCTTGAACAAACACGATCGGTCAAATCCCTCAGCACCTAATGAGAACTTCTCGGTGCCTTACATGATTCCAAGTCTGACTGTGGTTAGCCATGTATGGTTTTATAAATGATGGAAATGGATATATATAAACATTAAGTGAGGTGCACATCTGATGCCAGTGGATGTTGGCAGGGTTGACTCGTTGTGACTGAACTGTATTGTGGGTTATGTGCCTGTTTTGTGCGAGAGTGTGTGTGCGTGTGCGCCCGCGTGCGTGTGTGTTTGTTGAAGTCCAGGTGAAGTATGCTCTCGTATTTGGGTTGGGTTTGTTTCCTGGCTTTGGGCTTGTTATAACATGTTATTTTTTTTTTGGAATCCTAGCCCCAAGATATATACCTCAGATAGCGTGGCTCACAAATCGGTTCATTCTGAATATTATTCCAGCACATATCCTAACAATTACATACAACATTGTGTCAATGTGCAATTAAGACCCCTGAATGCTAAAAGATAATGCCAAGCCAGTTTGTGTGGGGTGCATGCAGAGAAACTCAAGTAGGATTTCCATCCACCAACCACCGATTGTTTGACTTATGACTTAACATTTCCAGTTCGCTAAATCAGCCAACAAGCTGAGAAAAAAGTCAGAGCTAGCTAGCTTCCTGCTCCACACACAGGCCTTTGGTTTCATGTCCCTATAAAAGCATCCAGCGGTTTGCCAAGTTATCACTGAAACCCTCTTCCGTAGTGCTGCTGGAGTCTGTTTGACTAGTGCTCCCCAGTCCCAGCTGGTATTGTGTGACACAGAAACTGCCTTGCTTTTAGGAACATTATCAGACATAAACATTAGGGGATTAAATACACATCTGATTTGGTTGACTGCCTGATTGCGGGCTGATTATTTCGGCTTCCCTCTCAGCCTCTCGGAAATATTCTTGCCCAATATAAATAAAGAAACCACACCATCAGACTTGCATATCAAATCTCTCTCTCTATCTCCCTCTCTCTGTTGCCACAAGGCAGTTTATATAATGTCTCCATCTTTTGTTTACATTTCTTCTCGGTCTGTCTATTATGATGCGTGTCGTGTTTTTGAAAATGATGCTCTTGTCAATGCCGATCGACCCCACACACACCCTCAGCACAAAGACATGAAAAGCACCAAATTATCCAACTGAAAATGTCAGTTTTTGATAAGCTAAATTCTGCTTGTTTTTAAAGTGGATCAAACAAAAGAAAACCGTGTATTCAACCCCTCCCCCACCAACCAACATCTACACGTTAGCATCCGACCAAACAGTCAAAGACAGGGGAGGCGATGACAAGATTGGGTCGCTTCATCCAACTAGCGGTACGCCAATCGGCTAGGACTGTTTCCACTCATTGCCCTCACGTTACATCCGTGCTACTCTTGCCTTCTCGTCTCACATCTGGTTTGATGCTATCCCAAACCTCCACATCCACAGATGAACAGTGAGATTAGGGTAAGATCCCAGTCATGACACAAGGACAGACGCTGAGGTCGACTCCGTGTCTAACGAGGCACGGCATCGCCGCCTGTAGCTGACCCATTTAACAACCTTACGTCAAACCTAACTCGACGCCGTCGACCGATCGCACACAACCGTGAACCGTGCTCATCCGCGCACTCTCGCCGCGCACTTCCATACACTTCACACATGTGCGTTGTCTTCAGGAAACTTCTGGAGCACATCTGTTCCCAGATCCCCCCCCGCCCCAGGCCTAACTCATTCAGTTACAACATTTTTAACTAATAGAATCTGTCGAACGCGATAAAACCATACGTTCGCTCCGAAACAGCTGCGATGGTATGGCAGTTCCTCCGTCTCCGCGTGGGGAGGGGGGGGCGCCCCTTTAAACGGTCTTCAAAGAGCCCCTCCACCCCTTACCCCTGGAAACACAACATGATGGCGGCTCAATGGCTTGTGATTGAGAAGTGGTTGGGTTCCCAGTGCATCCCTGAGCCAAGAAGTGATTCTAGGGATAGAGATGGAGGGAGGGCACAGACCCCAATCCCATGGATGTTGGCAGTTGAGGAGAGAGAGAGAGAGAGAGAGAGAGAGAGAGAGAGAGAGAGAGAGAGAGAGAGAGAGAGAGAGAGAGCGAGAGAGAGAGAGAGAGAGAGAGAGAGAGAGAGAGAGAGAGAGAGAGAGAGAGAGAGAGAGAGAGAGAGAGAGAGCGAGAGAGAGAGAGAGAGAGAGAGGAGAGAGAGAGAGAGAGAGAGAAAAAAGAGAGCGAGAGAGAGAGAGAGAGAGAGAGCGAGAGCGAGAGCGAGAGCGAGAGCGAGAGAGAGAGAGAGAGAGAGAGAGAGAGAGAGAGAGAGAGAGAGAGAGAGCGAGACAGAGAGCGAAAAAAGAGAGCGAGAGAGAGAGCGAGAGCGAGAGCGAGAGCGAGAGCGAGAGCGAGAGCGAGAGAGAGAAAAAAGAGCGAGAGAGAGAGAGCGAGAGAGAGCGAGAGCGAGAGCGAGAAAAGAGAGCGAGAGCGAGAGAGAGAGAGATGAGTGAGAGAGAGAAGTGAGAGAACATCCCATAAGCCTTGAGTTTCTAACGCCGCAATGAGTTATTTTTATTTTGCCCTGGAGTATATCTCCCTTTTTCCCCCTTTAACGAAAAACTTCAAAATGCTTTATTGGCAAACAGACGACAGCGAGTCACATTGACGTTCAACGTCTAAAATCTCTCTCCAGGGATCTCTGTTATGACGTTCCTGCATATACTCATCACAGCCATGTCATCCAAGGGCGCTAGGGTTTATACACACTCTTCATATGGTTTGGTTTTGTCTTCTTTTGTGTGTTTGGCAGAGAGATAAAAAACAGGAATCGAATAGTCAATAGAGAGTGCGAGAGAGAGAAATAAAAACTGAGTGAACGAGAGGAAGACACAGAGCACGCTAAGAGGGAGGATTTGGTCTGACATTTACACACCACACACACACACACACACACACACACACACACACACACACACACACACACACACACACACACACACACACACACACACACACACACACACACACACACACACACACACACACACACACACACACACACACACACCTAGAGTGAACAGCAGAAGGGTTGGTTGTTTCTTTATCCGAGGATGACAACAAGTGGAAACAATTAGCCAAGAAGATGAGCATAGCTTCAGTAGACTTTAATGATTTTAGACTTTTGTACCTTTTTGGGGCGTCCAGACCATCGCTGAGCTCCTCGTATTCCATGTGGAAGACACTGGAGAAGGTGTTCTGTATATGAGGGGGGGGAAGAGAGACAGAGAGAGGGAAAGAGAGACAGAGAGAGACAGAGACAGAGACAGAGAGAGAGAGAGAGAAGAGAGAGAGAGAGAGAGATTATTCACCTGAATTTTGATGCTTGAACAGCAGGCGTCACTCGGGGAGAGGGGGGCTGGGGGGGTTGTGGTTGACCGAAATGCAGTTAGGGCTCAGTGGGGTGTTCCACAAAGCCGGTTTTATCACATAACCGGGTAAGTTAACTCAGGGTTTGCGGTAACCCTGTGTTTTCCGTTCCAGAATGACCCCGGTATGTTAGTTACTATAGCAACATATGCTCTGAAGCAAACCTGGTCGGAGCAGGTTTTGCGCAGGTTAAGTTTGAAACATAACCCGGTTTTGGGTGTTTAAACCCATGTTCACCGCAGATTTCATGTGTCAATGGCATGCCCTTTTGATGAGAGAACTGCTGATATCGGAGCGCAAATTATACGTGCAATCCACCGGGAGCGATTAATAAAACCACGGCTCGACATCTTGGCATATCGGATGACTTTTTGCTGGAGAGATATAGATTCTCGCGCAAATCTTTAATATATTAAAATAGCCTTCTCCAGCCTTACATAGCCAACACTACCAATCGAGGACCTGGCCTCAGTTCACTCCAGACTATTTGCGTAGCCCTCCGTTTTTTGCAAATGGTAGTTTTATCTAGGCTATAAAGTTGGAGATGCTGAGCACATCTCAGTCCTTTCAGATGACCCATCCAAGATTTTTATCGGCCTCCTATCATACAAAGAGCAATATTGTCTGAGTAGCCTACTATGCCGAGAGGCACTTAAAACATAAAGTATAAAATAGTCCTGACGGACTGCACTGGAGAATGTTCGATCGTAGCCGGCGGCTTCATTACAAGCACTAATCCATCTGATCTGTGAAGTGGATGAATTTTCACTTTTAGGTTTTCTATCCAGTTACCAAAAAAAATAAACATTTGGAACATGTTTATTTGTGGCACGCACACGGTTTGCATGTGTTACTTCGAAGGCAAACAAAATCTAAAATACAAGAAAACACAAAAACCTACATTCAACCAGTGGGGTACCCTCACATGGCCCCTGACTCTCTGAGGAGGTACCTCTAGGTACCCTCTCCATGCCAGGGCGCCCTGAATTTATGTTTATTAACAGCGCCTTCACCGGGGTCCAGACAATTTGAGGGCCAGATCCAGTCTGCCGACTGTCGTTTTACGATTGGCTTAAAAAAATGGCTTATTTAAATTTAGACCAATACGATGGTGGGAAAAGCTTACCAGTTTGGTAATGTTTTTATACTTTTTTTTTACTTGATCCGCTGACCGCTTGGGAGCCATCGGAGTACATATTTTTTTTTAGAAGAAAAGGGTTATGTGGTAGGAACGTTAAGAATGCTTAACTGGAACTGGAATTTATAAATTCATGGCTCAAATATTAAGGATCATGCTTTTGACGTGTAACTAACGCATTTACGCGGTCAGCGATCGGCTGCCAGGCTTTGGTTCTCCGGGTTGCAGAGGCTTTAGCTTTCCATTTTCTTGTGATAATGTCCTTCTCCTCGCCATAGCTCTCCAGGAGAACCTGGAGTTCTATTTCATTGAAATAAGTGGCCCGTTTCGTCATTTCGATCAGGGTTTCCATGATCCATACATCATGTCTTTTTAGGTTTGGCGTGGACGCGCACAACCCTGGGTTAACCAACTCCGAGTTGATTAAACTAATGCATAACCGCTGCTGTGGAACCGAAAACTCTGGGTTAGTCGGCACAGGGTCAATCAACCTAGAGTTCAGCATTAACTCAGTGTTTGTTAAACCTCTGTTTGTGGAACACCCTTCAGGTGACAAAACACACAAACAGACCCCAGCTCCATGTATAACATCAGGAAGAGCTAATACATGTGTGTTTGGGTGAACGTTTGCATATGTGAGTCTATGTGTGTGTCTGTGTTTGTGTGTGTCTGAATGACAATTTTCTAGACCCCTTGCAGTGAAAAGTCTTTCTACCCAATCCACAACAAATAGACGCAATGTTTTCCTTTTGTCTGTCAAGCCCCGGGGCGAAGACGTCCATCATGCATTATGTAATAGAGACTCAGTGTCTTTAAAGACCAAGTGAACCCACGGTGTCAGCTGGAACTCAAATGTATGATTTTAAAAAATATACATACATTTTTTTTTATTGGCTTTGAGGTAAGAGAGGGGCGTGTTATCCCCATGGTTACCACATACGTTGGTACCGTCGGTGTGTAGAAGCGTTATAATGATCGATGTTGTGTATGAAATGCGCCACACAGGTGTCTGGGAAGCCTAAGCCTCACTTGGACGCGGACATGAATCGCTGCTCAGACGGGGCCTCACCATCTACACACACCGTAGCGTTGAACCAAAAGTGTTTCGAAAAAGCTAAACCTTCTCTCGGACGCCTCAATCAACTGCTGCCCAGACAGAGCTCCACGCGTCCACAGACTCCCTTGGTGGCGGCGTCTGAGTGCCTCGGAAAATAGGCACTCAGACGCCACCAAAAGAACGCCACCTCGACCCCTTCCCAGCAGAGAGGAACGCTCACACTGTTTTGGGGAGGATGGCTCTTTCTTTTCTAACTTATGGACTTCATTCCGTCAGAGTGGATAACAATGGTATCGATAAAACCACCAAAATAACGGTTTTGGGTTCACTGGCTCTTAATAAAAGACACAAAAACATAAAACACAGCTTTGTCCGATCGACAAAAACGAAACTGTACTGAAGCTTTTTGCCGTATTTTATTAGGAGGCCGTTACTCCTTCTACAAGCAAAGGATAAAAAAAAAACACCCCCAGCGAACCTGTGAGACGCGACCCCCATTCACTTGATATATCACCAATTAATCCCGGACAGAAGGGAACATTTATCCCCACATTCCTTAAGACCTTATATGGTCGTGTTTTCTCCTCCCTTTCTCTCTCTCTTCCTCTCCCTCGCCCCCCCCGATAACAGTTGAATCCATCTTCTTTATTCCCAGCCGACTTTAATAGGTGGAGAAGGGGATGTTTATGCTCGCCGGCGGCGTGGCTCGGCCCAGAGTCACCGCCGTAAAAAGAGATCCCCGACATTTTCATCCAAACTGTCGTTTTTAGCGAATAACCGCCACACAGGGACGGCGTACACGAACCCTGTTGCTTTGTGGGGTAGGTATCACCATGACCACCCTTTTTTTTTCAACATACCTGCACCAAAAGCGGTCATAAAGGCAGTGTGTACACAAGGAAGAAGGAGGCCGCCGCCGATGTTGTGACATTTATATCGGTGTGCACGTGGAAAAGGAGGGAAAGTTTACGTTTCCCGTCCGGGGACAAGAGCCGGGGGTCAGCTCCAGTATTTTCTTTACAGGGGGTGGGGGGGGGGGCACAGAGGAAGGAGTTATGACAACCCTCCGTTCTCCCCCAGGAGAAACATAGGGAAACAAAGAAATAGAGAAATATAAACATATAGGGAAAGAGAGGAATGCAGATAAGGGAAACATAACGAATCAGAAACACATTGAGAGAGAGACAAAATAAAACAAGAAAAACAAAACGATTGAGATAGAGAAAGGAATCGGACTGACTGTGCTTGACCTTTCATTAATAGATCGCATGCAGGTGCAGACAAACACACCCACGCACACACATTAACTCTCCCACACACACACAACACACACACACACACACACACACACCCACATGCTGACGTAGAAAGGGATTAGTGTGGACTTTTAAGCGTTCAGCCAAAAGTCAATCCCTATCAGGTATCACACACACACACACACACACACACACACACACACACACACACACACACACACACACACACACACACACACACACACACACACACACACACACACACACACACACACACACACTCGTATAAACACCGCAAAGACACAGACAGGGAAAACACAGATATCAAAGAGGCAGACACAGACACATACAAGCTGCAAAGACAGGCTAGCACAGGAAGGCCCAGGTTACTAAATCTACACACATGTGTAAACGCACCAAACCCTTTCTGAGACAAAGTATACATTACAGGGATGGAACACAGAGATCTGTAAAAAAAGAAAAGAATGAAACGGCGAACCAGATTCCCGCTCCGTTTAGTCATTTATGGGACTTCCTGCCGGGAGGAAAGCTACTTCCTGTTGGCAGACAGTTGTGTCGGGGGGGCGGGGGAGAATGCATGATTGTGAGAGTGCACTGTCAGGTCTCCACACATTGTGTATAAGGGGGGCTGTCATCGCAGACAGGACCAATAAACGAGACCCTAATCTCAGCGCAAATGTTTAGCTGTTTAAGTGGAAGAGAGAGAGAGAGAGAGAGAGAGAGAGAGAGAGAGAGAGAGAGAGAGAGAGAGAGAGAGAGAGAGAGAGAGAGAGAGAGAGAGAGAGAGAGAGAGAGAGAGAGAGAGAGAGAGAGAGAGAGAGAGAGAGAGAGAGAGTTAATTATTAGGTCCTATCTAATAGCAACAACAAACAAACAGACAGACATTTACGACACAGTCCACTGTATTTCGGTATTGCTCATTACGTAACAGGTTAATCTTCAGAATATGAATTTTCACACACCCAGAAGAGGTACTGTAAGTAGTTGTTTGTGGTTACGTGGTTCCCAAATTGTATGAATATGAAATTGAATCCCCAAAGATAACCAATCAATGATACACAAAGTGTATCCATTACAAAGGCTTCCTTCCCCACACAGCCCAAACATTAAACAATGGACAGGAAGGTATACAGTGGATTTTTTTTCAGCAACCGTTCATCAAAATATTTACAGTAACTGGCAGTAGGGTCACAACTCGTACCGTCGCGAAATAATTTTTTTTGTTGCCTAAAACGACTCAAGCGAGGGTAATGAAGCCCACATAGGAACAAACACAAATCATTCTCCTTTGTTTCCGGCTTACACTCCACACTCCTGGAGTGTAAGCCTGATTATGGTCTCAGAACACACAGAACCAAGCCCTCTGTGTTTATGACCATGTTGCTCTCAACTGTGTCAACAGTTGTGTTCAAATGTATTCACTGAACATGGAGTTTGCTCCGTCTACACCTTTTGATTTTAGGCGATTGGGGAATGTGGCCGACCGAAGTGGGATTGTACAAAGAAACCCCACAGACACACACACACACACAGACTCACTAACACACACCGAGTCAGTTTGCAAGAACAAAGTGACATTTTGGTGATGCGCTGGTGTGTTAGAAGCCGAGGCGAGGGCACACTGACAGCAGGCGGATTGCACATATCACGTCCCCATCTCTCAAACAGCTCCTGAATCAGCTGATATCTCTCGCTGCATTCAGGTCAGACCATGTGAACAGCTTGGCTCATGGCCTGTCTTTCTCTCAAAAACAGCCTGATACTCGCATTGGATGTTGTACTGTGTGTGTGTGTGTGTGTGTGTGTGTGTGTGTGTGTGTGTGTGTGTGTGTGTGTGTGTGTGTGTGTGTGTGTGTGTGTGTGTGTGTGTGTGTGTGTGTGTGTGTGTGTGTGTGTGTGTGTGTGTGTGTGTGTGTGTGTGCACACCATGGAGTCCTGGTCAGCGATGAACACGGTGCAGGCCTGGGCCTGCATGAAGGAGAGGATGGTGCCTGCGATCTTCCTCAGGAGCACCTCCAGGGACTGCTGCTCCTCGAAGATCAGACTGGCAAGATCCAGCAGCACCTGGACACACACACACACACACACACACACACACACACACACACACACACACACACACACACACCACACACACACACACACACACACACACACACACACACACACACACACACACACACACACACACACACACACACACACACATCCCCACCAGTGCATGCACACATACCCACAAACGCATACACGCACACACCAACCCACCAGCGCACACACACAAACCCCCACCCACCAGCGCAAGAACACACACACACACACACACACAAACCCCCACCCACCAGTGCATGTGCACACACACACACACACACACACACACACACACACACACACACACACACACACACACACACACACACACACACACACACACACACACACACACACACACACACACACACACACACACACACACACACACACACACACACACACACACAGATGAATACACAATGCAGGCAGTGTTTGAGCCTAAAGATCCTGCGTTTCCTCAGAGTAGCTGGCGGGATGTGATCACCTGGTTACGTCTGTTCTCGAGCTGGGACGTCTCGTAGAGCTGAGCGTTGTGCAGCACGATGCCAGAGAACGCCAGGTAGGAGGAGAAGTCCTGGGGACCACACGGCATCACAAACCTTCATATCGTCATCATAGACGTCATCAGAACAACCTTTGTTGTTCACCATCATCATCATTATGGCCACCATCATTATCATCATCAGCACCATCCTCCTCATCATCTTCCACCACCATCATCATTGTCTTCACCATCATCATCACCATCACCACCACCACCATCATCCTTATCATCTTCATCATAATCATTATTGCCACCATCATCATCATCACCACCACCACTGTCATCATCACATAACAACGCTTCATAACTGATGGACTAACAAAGGATGGATGGGCGGATGAACAGACCCCAATGCACACACACACACACACACACACACACACACACACACACACACACACACACACACACACACACACACACACACACACACACACACACACACACACACACACACACACACACACACACACACACACAGAAAAAACACCACACTCATTCAGGCAAAACCAGGGTTAATCACACCAACACACACACACACACACACACACACACACACACACCACACACACACACACACACACACACACACACACACACACACACACACACACACACACACACACACACACACACACACACACACACACACACACACACACACAGTAACCCAGAATCGACCAGAACCACCTACCTTCTCGTCCTGCTCAGTGAAAACTTTGTCCTCCCCACATTTCTTATTGATGGCCTGTGCCACCCCCACCACCTAGACCAGCAGGAACACCATTATGATGAAATATTAAAGACTGCAGAGTGCCCTGATTAATAAGACCTACTTACCCGGTCTACAGCCCGGGCACGGCCCTGACATGCTATGGAGTCTATACGTCTTCATCCCTGTGAGCTATTGTTACTTTTAGAAGTTACCTGCAAATTATTATGCGTCAACATGGTTTTATTATCAAATAAAATCTTCAATTTCAGTACATCTTTTAAAGGGTTTTCTTTATAGCTCTCTAGAGTGATAGAATAATGGGTTGATAAAACTCGGGATGCACCAATCAGATACCTATCACCGATTTCTTTATTAGAGAAATATATATTCATAGGAATCATTGTGGGCCGATTGCCTAAGGGTTTTCAGTGAGTTAAGGCTAAATGTGCCTAATTGTGCATTTGTTGGGCCGACGGAAATGCGTTTTGTTCCTACGAAGTCTAGGTTTCAAGATTTAAACATGGAGCCACAGTCGGTTTTCAGTGAAGACGTGAAGGAACCACAAATAAATTAAACATCACAAACAAAGGAAAAGGAATCAGTGGGACTACTGCTTACTGGAATTGAGTCAGGCTCACGCACACACCGAGGAGAGGAGCTACAACAGATTATACCTTAGCCTGTATGGATAATACTCATCTAACACGGATCTAATCCAACATATGATCAAATGTATGTACCAGTGTCACCTGTGATACGCTCTGCACAGATCAGTATTCAAAACAGGAGAACAGCAGGGCTACCGGGAAGAAGAGGCTGTTGTTGTCCTTCTCAGCTTTGCATTAAAAATAATGAAAGGCGGCCACATTTGCGTGTCGGCTACATGGGAGATGTAGATTTCTGCAGCCTACATTTTGCTTCCTGTGATGAGGTGCAAGCCTATATCCAGACATATAACCGCGTTCGGATAGGCCATCACTTTACTGGCTGCAGGGCTTGTGTGTTATGATGTTTAGCGGTCAACCAAGTCGGCGATAGCCTATGGTTACATTCATTATTTTGCACTCGCGGAAACAAGAACCGAATCATTGTGACGAATACATTGAGCCGAAACTACAATTAAAATATTAAACGGAAATAAGCGGTATGCAAAGTAAGCGTATACTGTATTTGAGTATACTGTATTTGAGTATACTGTATTTGAGTATACTGTATTTGAGTATACTGTATTTGAGTATACTGTATTTGAGTATACTGTATTTGAGTATACTGTATTTGCGTAACGCGCCGACCCTTGGCACTTCTGTGATCATTAAAGGAGTGCCGTCTGTGGCTTAGGACCTCAAACCAGGGGCTCCAGCCACAGTAGACAGCGCTGTTATAAAGTATAGGCTTCAAGAAGGCATTTGCTTCACACTCTAGGAAAAATACTGACATTAAAGGTAGGATGGATGGCTGCGGTCATTGGGCTATATACGTAATGCTTTGGTTACGGCATCCAGAGAATGATATCGCAAACGTTCTGGTTTATCTTCCCTTAAAGTCTGAGTTAGTTTCACGTAAAGCAGAGGGAATTAGAGGGAGCTGCCTTGTCCTATCAGGTTATTGATACTTCATTAGTTCAAGCGAACATGGGGATGCGTGAACAACGACATCTCAAGTCTTTAGCGCAAACATAACCTTTGTGGGGGAGGGACATTTGACATGTTTATAAATGGGTGTGCATGAGTGGTACCTCCTCCTTGTGGTTCTTGATTGGCAGACACAGGATGGTCTGCGTCTTGTAACCCGTGATCAGGTCCACCTCCGCGTTGAACCTGGGGTCCTGCAGGGAACACACACACACACACACACACGTTTATCATACACAAATACCCACAACGGTGTGTAGTCATTTAAGATGACGCTCCTATCCACAGCGAGCTACACGACCAACATGTTTGTGAGACAGGTCATTAAGCAGCCGGTTGGGGTGCCGCCAACAGGACATTGGGGTTGACTCCCAGGTCCTTTCGGCAGGGAGTCAAACAGGACAGAAAAACTCTTAATTGTTATTTAATTGCCTGTTTGATTTTCCCTGTCTTTAATTATATTGTATGCCGTTAAGTGCCTTTTTTTTATCGTGGTTAACCATTCTAGAGCACTTTGGCAAAAAAGGCTTCCATGTAAAAAATTGCAAAATGGATATTGTGTCTTTTATGTCGTGAATACTCAATAGACAATGCGCAAACACAACAGGCAAACCCAATACAACATCACAACGGCATCACACCAAACCAACAAAACTGTAACAGTCAGAATAATAACTGAGCGGTACTGGATCGGTTAGAATACCAAGGCACAATTCTGCATAATACAGAGCTGGGAGAACTATAAAGTATATAGAGAGTTAAAGCTTTGGGAGGAGTGTGGAATCGACCCAGGACATAGGGAGCACTGGATTCGGTGTCAACGACGAGCACATAGGGCAGGGTGGGGGAGAGGGGGCTAGTTGAGGGTCGGTCGATAGCTGCTCCTAGCGGCCCCTTCTCTCCTACTCTCTCTTAGCCTCTCTCCCACTCTGTCTCCCACTCTCACTCACCCTCTCTCCCACTCTCACTCACCCTCTCTCTCCCACTCTCACCCTCTCTCACTCACCCTCTCTCCCACTCTCACTCACCCTCTCTCTCACCCTCTCACCCTCTCTCACTCACCCTCTCTCCCACTCTCACTCACCCTCTCTCACCCTCTCTCACTCACCCTCTCACCCTCTCTCACTCACCCTCTCTCCCACTCTCACTCACCCTCTCTCACCCTCTCTCTCCCATCCTCTCTCTCCCTCCTCCCACCCTCTCCCTCCCTCACTCTCTCACCCTTGCTCATCTACTCGCTCTCACTGTCCTTTCCCAACTTCTGCTCCTCACACTGGTTGAAAGCAATGTATGTGTGTGTGTCTGTGTGTGATTATATATATATATATATATATATATATATATATATATATATATATATATATATATATATACTACACATACATATAACACACACACACACACACACACACACACACACACACACACACACACACACAACACACACACAACACACACACACACACACACACACCGAAACTAATATAATAATTAACCATACCTATTATTTTATACAACACACACACACACACACACACACACACACACACACACACACACACACACACACACACACACACACACACACACACACACACACACACACACACACACACACACACACACACACACACAGGCTGTCCTGATCCCAGACTGAACCCCTCTGTTCGTCCAAACCCCGGCTGGCAGTGAATCCAGCGGACCACCTCGGTTCCCTCTCTGACTCGTCTCGCTATTCGTCACGCTCAGAAACAAGACGCACACTAAGACCTTCACTTCTAATTCAATTAAGGTGAAGCAAAAATATGTAAATAATAACTTTTCGGTTTACGTCTCACAGTTCGCTTTTGAAACCCAAGAAATGTCTGTGGGACGAGACCGGGATCAAAACAAACGTAGAGAACCCAGCCTATCCACGCAGTGATGGCTTTTTCTCCGCACTTTCCTTCCTTCTCTCTCTTCTTTTCTCGCTCACTTTCTCTTGATAGAGTTCTGGAGCCCGCACAGTGAAGCCATTGATAAGAATAACATACCCACAGATTGGACTGGCCCGTGTCGCTGCCAAGCACTTTGCCCACAGTAGAGGTTCTGGAGCCCGCACAGTGAAGCCATTGATAAGAATAACATACCCACAGATTGGACTGGCCCGTGTCGCTGCCAAGCACTTTGCCCACAGTAGGGTCGTACCAATGTAAACACCGGGGGCCGACGCATCCCTGGCCGCACTAATGGGAAGTTAATGATCCAATCACAGCAGCTCGGCGGTTTGAGGGAGAGCCAACTGCCAACTCCAAATGACACAGTCTGGACTTCCTGGGAACAGTGCACGGCTGCAGTGCCATGTGACACGCCGTCGGACGTGCACACACACACACACACACACACACACACACACACACACACACAACAGACACACAACACACACACACACACACACATCAACACACACACACACACACACACACACACCACACACAAAGCGTGCACGTCTGAGTGGACTTGGAGGCAGTGAGACGAGTAGACTCATGTAGCACATTGGTTCGAGCCTCCTATGGTCCGTTACAGTTTATCTCTTTCTCTATCGCTCTTTACTCCTTGCATTCTAGCTCTCCAGCAGGATAAAGCGCACTTAATCCACCTAAAAAACAACTTGGGCGTTAATAACAGCTGGTAAATCAGAGCCAACGTGTCATCAATTAGGTCGAAAAAACTTGTATTGTTTCTCATGAACAACCAATGCACAAAACACAG
>OLKM01000070.1:106939-149439 GCA_900291075.1 Melanogrammus aeglefinus
GTTCACTTAACCATAGAAGACGCTATCTGTTGACTCGGTTTTAGGATGCAATAACCAGCCTCCATCTAACCGGGCTTCATGTTCCACTTGTTTTATTCGCTTACATTGCATAACGATTATTAATGTTTAATATTTCAACTATAGTTTTGGCTCCATTTCTTCATCCCAATTTTACAGTTCTTGTTTCCGCGCCGCCTTGTTTGACTACTAAATATCATAACACACGAGCCCTGCAGCCTGTGAAAGGATGGCCTATGCGAACACAGTTGTACATCTGGGTATTAGGCACCACATCACAGTGGGCACAAAGTAGGCCACAAATATCAGCATCTCCCATGAAGCCGACATGCAAATGTGGCCGCCTGTCATTATTTTAAATGCAAAGCTGAGAAGGACAACAACAGCCTCTTCTGATCTGTGCCGAGTGTATCACAGGTGACACTGGTACACTTGATCATATGTTGGATTAGATCTGTGTTGGGTTTGTATTATCATACAGACTGTGGTATTTTCTGTTCTAGCTCCTTTTCTCAGTGTGTGAGTGAGAGTGTGGCCCGACTCATTCCAGTAAGCAGTAATCCGCCTGATTCCTTCTCCTTTGTAAGTGATGTTTAATTTAGTCAACGTTCCTTCCCGTCTCAACTTACAGGAACGGACTGAAATCCATGTGGCCCTCTTTTTAATCAGTCCAAACTAGACTTTGTAGTGTCCTGTGTTTGCGTGCCCTTCTTAAAAGGAACACACCGCATTTCTGTTGACCTAACAAATGAACAATAACTCTCATATAACGTTATCCAACTGAGAACCCTTACATAGTCGGCACTTAATGATTTTCATAAGAAACATCCTATCACTATATCTGTCTCTATTTAAGAAATGGGTGAACGGTATCTGATCGGCCGATCCAACGTATTCTTTTTTTTCAGCCGTCCTGCTGGTTTCTATCAACCAGCTGAAGGCACACAGTGAGCGTCCAGCGTGATGACCAACAGACGCCTCTGTCGGCACCAGGCCCGCCCCTCTGCGTGGGCGAGAGACACTCACCAGGAACAGCGAGTAGCGGTCGGCGGCGATCAGCTCGTTGATGTGCAGGAAGATCTTGTGGCAGAGCGCGGTGACGTCGAGGTGACTGGACACCTCCCTCACCAGCTCCAACAGGCGGCGGCATCGGTCCGAACCGACGTCACCGCCTCCGCCGGCGCCGCTGTCAAGACCCTCCCCTCTACAGGAAGTAGGACCGGCGCCGTCGTTGACGCTCGTCGTCGTCGCCGTCGTCGTCTGCGTCTGCGTCGGCATGGCGCCGAGCTCGCGGTCCGAGCTGCACAGGAAGGTGAGCGACCCCTCGGAGTCTTTGACCACGATGGGTCGCAGGGGGCGGTCGAACTCGGACGCCGAGATCTTGCGGGTGGGGGTCCCGGGCGCGGCGGGGCTGGCGTTGGGGCTGGGGGAGGGGCAGCGGGTGTCGAAGAAGGAGAGGGCGGGCGGGGTGATGGTGGAGGTGGTGATGGTGGTGTTGATGGTGATGGTGGTGTTGGTGTTGGTGCTGCTTGGTGGGTGGTCCGAGGAGGTGGAGGAGGAGTGGTGTTGGTGGTGGTGGTGGGCTCGCTGCAGCGGGGGCGTGTCCTTGGAGGGCTGGATTGTGTGGACGCGTTCGGCGAACCACGAATTCACCATTTCCCTGCAGACACACACAGACACACACACACACACACACGATAAAGCAGGACAAACACACACCCGGGGTTGAACGTGACACAGTTTAACGAGACAAACACACACACAGACACACACACACACACACACACACACACACACACACACACACACACACACACACAAAACAGACAAACACACACCGACAACTGACACATTAACAGACAAACACACACAGACACACACACACACACACACACCAACAAGGGACACACTTGCTTGCACACACATGTGAGAAAGCGAGTTGCAACTGTCGAAAAGCATTTAAAGAACAAACTATGTATGAATGTAAGTGCCTGGGTATGCATCTCTCTGATATGTGATGGATGCATTCAGTGTGTTAAGGTTGCCGTTTGAAACAGAAAAGCTGCCACCATCTGCATCTCCTTCCCACAGAACACATAAGATAAGTACATGAAGTACACAAGATAAGACACTATCCCAGATGGGGGATCTTAATGTATCCACTGAATGTGCAATTGAATCAATACAACTCATATAGAGAGAGAAACTTCCCTGAGCCCAACGGCCTCAAATGCTGCAGAGTTAATGTAGTGTAAACACATGCGCCGGGAGCCAATCAGCTCCCTGCTTTCATAACGTTCTCACGACGAGAAGAGGAGCAGGTTTATATGTCATCTGTCATTTCTGACAGTTTTTTTCATTAACGATTCGTCGGAAAAACAGAATACAAGTGGGGCATAATAATAGACTTCCAGTCAGCAGACCGCGGAGAGAGAGAGAAAGTTTGGGAAAGAGGTTTTGTTAGGTTGCCGTGGTACTTTAAGTGGTGGAGGGGGGGAAATAGAGCCCCCTACTTGAACGCAATAAACACACAACTGCGGATGTCTGTAAAGATAGGTCTCTGGGGTCTGATTTACTGCCCAGATATGGACAATCAAAGTCTGCCTAGTCCAGATGGCCCTCTATGCAGTACGAATAGGCATCCTCAATGTTACCAAATAGGCAACAATTATATATGAAATTCAATTGTTTAGCAATATAAACTAATTACGATGCACACACATTCACACACACACACACACACACACACACACACACACACACACACACACACACACACACACACACACACACACACACACACACACACAATCTCCTCGATACACGAGCGTTTACATATTGGAAATGTCTAATCTTGCATGAGTGCATTTTAAATAAGGAGGGGGAAATTAGGAGTTACTGGGGGAAACGGTAGGTAATGGCTAATGGCGTTTATGATGCAGGAAATTGCTTGGGAACCAAATCGGACCCTCTTGAAGACTAGTACACAAGTATTAAATGAAACGAGTGGACGCAATAAAAGTGAATCATTATGGGAACTCGATAACAGGGGCAAACTGAGGCTCAGAGAGAGAGAGAGAGACAGAGAGGCTTAAGGCGCATTATCAACTGCTCCAAATCCAACTTATAACCAAATCCTTGATGTGCAGCTCAATAAAAACCCATAACTCTCATCTGAAAAGAACACAGCGATCCGATCAGCTGTTTATTCATTATCCATCCTTTTATTCAACAAACCCGTTTGACAAGGGTACACAGCAATACTGTTGGCACGCACGCACACGCACACACACACACACACACACACACACACACACACACACACACACACACACACACACACACACACACACACTCCCAAACCACTCTGTTGGCACGCACACACACACACACACACACACACACACACACACACACACACACACACACACACACACACACACACACACACACACACACACACACACACACACACACACACTCTCTCCAAACCCACTCATAAACATAGCAAATCTGAGTTTAACGACCACCGAGCGCCATCCCTTGAAGCCTTATTGTTTACCTGGAAGCCTTCCTGATAAAGTAGGAGTGGGCGAACTCCAGGTGGTCGTCCAACCATGCTTCCGTCCCGTCGCACTCGGCGGGGTAGCGATCCTCCATCGTCCGTGTGTTTACCTCAGTGCGCTACTTTAGTCTATAGTCCCCATCTATAAGCGATCAACAATCAAACACGTTTTTGCACGATTGCTTAGCTCGTGAAACAAAACAATGGAGGGAGGAAGGAAGACGAATGGTGGTACATGCAGGACTGATGATAATCTCGGGAAGCTTCCTACATGGTGGACGCGTGTTGCGGAGTGCGATTGTTGTCAACGCGTCTGCAGCGCCTACCTCCTCTCTCTCTCTCTCTCTCTCTCTCTCTCTCTCTCTCTCTCTCTCTCTCTCTCTCTCTCTCTCTCTCTCTCTCTCTCTCTCTCTCCCTCCCTCACTCCCCGTTTCCCCCTTTCTCTCGCCCTCTCTCTCACTCCCGCCCCCCCCACTCTCTCTCTCTCTCTCTGGCACTCTCTCTCTCTCTCTCTCGCACTCTCTCTCTCTCTCTCGCACTCTCCCTCCACGTTCCCGCTCTCTCTCCCCCTCCACGTTCCCTCTCTCTTGCCTTCTCTCTCTCTCTCTCTCTCTCTCTCTCTCTCTCTCTCTCTCTCTCTCTCTCTCTCTCTTCTCTCTCTCTTCTCTCCTCTCTCTCTCTCTCTCTCCTCTCTCTCTCTCTCTCTCTCTCTCTCTCTCTCTCTCTCTGCTCCCCCTCTCTCTATCTCTCTCTAGTATCGCTCCAGATCTGCACTGTCAACTGTGAGTCTCAGCAATATATCAATAAATCAAAACGACTAGGCTATATTCATATAATCCAATCTCAAAGTCTCGAGTGATTATAATTAATTAATTCCCGAGGCTGAGGAGGTTTGCTTTTCTGACGCTTGAGCACGCGCCGTACTCCTGAGTGGCTATCAAGGCAATTAACAATTAACTCGGGAGACGGTTTTCTAGTCTCGCGTGATCATTTAATTGGCGATCGACATTTTTTTTACAGTGCACTTAGAAGACGATCTCTGTTGTTCTTTCCATAATTCAGTTATTATTATGAAGAAAAAAAAAGCGTATCTTTAAAAATCTTGAGTCGCCGGACACGTTCAGATCACGATATGTGTGTGTCCGAACAAAAAGCCTGATGGCTTTATTGATGGGTGCTAATGGCTTTTCCTCGAAGGTGACCCCCCCCTCCTTCTCTCCCGGCTTTAGGTTATGTGATACAGAGGCCATATGCATCGCTATATATGATATGGGGGTCTCTGGATGTGCACTGAGGTGGTCTCCATTGTGCACTCAGCTGGGCATCCCCCACACACCCCAAAATCAGTCATCGGTGTTCGCTTACCAGCAGATGGTAGACCCCCCCCCCCCCCCCCCACACACACTGCCCTACAACACACACACACACACACACACACACACACACACACACACACACACACACACACACACACACACACACACACACACACACACACACACACACACACACACACACGTTATCTCTACCTTGTGCAGCCAATTGCTACCTTATTTGGCACTTGGACAATATAATCTGAATAGATATGCAGGTGTACACACACACATTTTGAAAGGCCAGCTCTAAAAAGCAAATCACAACCAAAACAACACACACACTCGATCAGACATTCTTCTCTTTAATTTATCACCCTCTTTCACTAACCCCCCCCCCCCCCCTGAGGGCAGCCCTGTGGCCAGATAAAGAAAGATAAGAAGACTTGTGTACAATATGTCTGATAATTTTGTGGTCACTGTCAAATGTGCAACTTTTCAGGGCTCACACGCACATACACACACACGCACGGGCACACATTTTTTGACAGCTTGTCTCAGATTAGCTTGTGTTTATCTGCACCAGGGCCGCGTGCACATTCACGTTATTTAAAAGGCTTGTCCCATCAGTCACAAGCCTTGCCTGGAAGCATGCAACGTACACCCTTTTTTCTCTGCCGGATTAAAAAGTCAGCCCACTGTTGTAAACCTGTCGTTCTCAGACCCTCTTCAGATCACCACAGTGCACCAAAAAAAAATGTTTCCAAGCGCACCCCTCCCCCCCCCTTTTGTGGCGAGACCTGAGACGCGAGCATGCGTGCGGGCGTGCACTCTGCTGTCATGTCGCAGCACGTCAACCGCGCCGAGCGGGCGGTCTGTAGCTCCCGCGCGTCCATGGTAGCAGGTGGTTGAGTTCATGAGTTCATCATGGTATCAGCGCTGGCTGGACCCGCTGAGTGAAGCAACCCAGGTTGGATTCCCTACCTAAGGTTCGATGCTGTGACTCTCCCTTTCTCTTCTTCGACCGCACTTAACTTTCTCCGTTTACTTTCCTATCCATTAAGACCTTAAAATACCATATATTAGGAAATAAAACACATGGTTTTATTGCCATTAATGGGAACCTATTCAGAGGATACCTCAAAAAAGACATTACACACACATTTACACACGCAGACCAAACCAAACCGATGACAAGGGATATAAGATGGGGAACTTAACGGGTTGAGACAGACTCGTGAGTATTGAGACAGACTCGTGAGTATTTGACCCCAACCCACCCACCCCGCCCCCCCCCCCCACACACACATATACACACACACACACACACAGATAAAAACACATACACACAAACCTGCACACATACACACACACACACACAACACACACACACACACACACACTATCTATCTATGGTTTTAAGACACAGACACAATCAGACAGACGCCCAAACACAAAAGTTCACACTGTCACTAATATATAAGCATATAGAAAACACACACGCACGCGCGCACCCACACACACACACACACACACACACACACACACACACACACACACACACACACACACACACACACACACACACACACACACACACACACACACACACACACACACACACACACACACACACACACACACAAACACACACACTGCTGAAGCATTTTTCTGCTTCACCTCTTGTCCGTTCTGGGTTTTCCTCAAAGTGCACTTTGCCCTCGGGCAATCTCCTTCTGGAGCCACTCGGTAAACAGTCGGAGAGACTCCAAGAACTGGGAAAGGAGAGGGAGGTCGGGAAGAGGAGGTGAGAGGCAGGGAAGGGGAGGGAGAAAGAGAGAGAGGGCTAATGGAGAGCCATGGAAAGTCTTCCCAAGTGACCAAATAGGAGGACACTATTTAGGACAAAAATCCGAGTGTAAACTGATTAATCACATACACAAAGCAATAAAACCATACTGATCCAGTTTGGGTTGGATTTACTTTCTTTTTTAGTTTTTACAGGGCAGGCCTCCGTCGTATAACATCCCAGCGTCGTAAAGACGATTCACTTCATAAAATGAAATGGAGCGCTTTACCGCCGGTCGCGGTTCTGATCCGTCGCCACAAATTTTAAAAGGCATGCCGCGGGCCGGCACCAGGGCCGAAGGGGGGGTGAGCTGAATACAAATGAAGCGATTCAGCCCAGGAGATAAAAAGCTCTTCTCTTTTCAACTTAAACTCGCAATGTGTGTGTGTAAAAAAAAAAAAGTCTGTTTGTGAGTGGACCCTATGTTTAATGGCTGCCCTCCATCCAGTTTGAACGTTTGAGACAACACAGACCTGTCTCTGTACAGCTTCAGAGCCCAGCTAAGGGGGGGCTACTATAGGAATACACATAAATCCAGAAACAAACGGGAACAAGGCTTGTGTGAGTGAGTTTACATATGTAACTTGAATACACAATATCTGCGATGTTTCTGCGAGGCAACAAGACAAGTTGAGGTGAATTATGCCTTTGTCCACCTTCGACGTTGGTATCTGGTCGACTGTTTTCTGTAAACCCGGGCCGCATGAATGACCGTTCATAGGCTGGCTTTTTTTGCAAAGAAAAAAAGGGGAAAATCATGGTTTGTTTCAAAGTTTTCCCATACTAAATTTGGTGGGGTGTAGGGAGGTGGCGAGAGGGGAGGGCTGGGGAGGGACGGGGGAGGGACGGGGGATTGAGGGGGGGAGGACAGGGGAACCTAACAACAAAAAAAGCAATTTCCTGGGTGTCTGAAAGCCCCGTCAAACAGTATCAATCATACCCCGAGTCTTTCTTCTGGCTGCTACCTTTGAAATGTTGACATTGCCAGCGAAAACAATCTCCCGACCGTAAGAGAGCGGGACAGAGGAGAAAAGAGAATGAAAGAAACATGGATAGAAAGGGGCAATTTATCTCTTTATTTTGCCTACACAGTTGTGTCTACACAATTGTCTTTGCAGTTTGTGTGTGTGTGTGTGTGTGTGTGTGTGTGTGTGTGTGTGTGTGTGTGTGTGTGTGTGTGTGTGTGTGTGTGTGTGTGTGTGTGTGTGTGTGTGTGTGTGTGTGTGTTTTCTATGCCTATATAGTAGTGACAGTGTGAACTTGTGTTTGGGCGTCTGTCTGATTGTGTCTGTAACTTAAAACCATAGACACATATTGGAAAACATCCCAAATATCCCCAAGTGTCACCAGTTTGATCAGAACACTGAGGCCAATAAGAGAAGGCATACCAGAACCCTCTGGTCCCTCGTCCCCTCAGAAGATGAGTGACTTCCTGGTGAGTACTATGCAGTATGCAGATGACACTGTGCTTGAGGACACTGGTGAGCTATTCAACCAGAATCAGTTTTCCTCTTCTAATGAACCAATGCATCCTAACCGACTACATCAAAATTGGGGTCTTACAAATTATCCAAGAACCCAAAAAGCAGACAAAGATGGAAGAAACATAGAAAATAGAGCTGTTGTTTCAGCTGCAGTATGGGGTGTCTGCTTTTATCTCGGGAGGAATTGGACCAGAAGAACACAACTCCCGAGAGATCGGGTTCAACCTGTCTGCCTCCTTTGATGATAATGTTTCAGGATTATACGTGTTATTTGTTATTTCACTATATCATACAGTTTCTGCTTTTGTATGATGTGAAACAAATGATAAACTGCCAAAGCACCAAAATGATCATCAACATGGGCCTGATGCAGACCAGCTTCATACTGAGACAGCCGGATCCTCATCACAGTTGGCATTAGCATGCATCTCCTGCGTCGAGGAGGGTCCCCAGTGCCCACTTTGGATGGCTCAGAGTGCAGCTTAACATATCGCCACTTGTTGAGAACCAAACCAACCAGGCTGGTGGCTCCTGGCTCCCACTCCACCATCTGGCCCGCTCCAGTCAGTAAATTATCATTAACACTGATGCATAGTTATTTAATCATAATTAAATCATCTTCAGTGAAAAATAAATGAATTGATTTTAACCTAACTTCATCACATGTGAAATATACACTGTTAAATATTGGCAGGATTTAAAATGGGTAATGCAATTTTTCTAAATAAATAATAATTCATAATTTGATTATGAAATCAATGAGGAAAAGGATAGGCCTGCAGTAACACACCAAATGACCATGACAGCACAGCTTTGTGCGTTATGGCAGCGTATGCCTCCATCCATTCGCCAGCGCACAAGAAAAACTGTGCCAAGCTAGTTCAGCACTAGTCCGAACATATGGGTATTTCTGAAAAAACATTATTCCCTCAGTTTTCAAACAAATTCCCATCGACTCCGATGGTGTTGTAGAAAATGTCTCCGTCAGCAAGAGGGACAGACCCACCCTCGATGGCCTTCTTCAACTTGAGCGTCAAATACCACAACACAGCATATTTACATTTACATTTACATTTAGGGCATTTAGCAGACGCTTTTATCCAAAGCGACTTACAATAAGTACATTTGTCATAAGGAGTGCAACAATATATTGCTGCAAAGAGTTACACTTACAAAATGAACCAGTACCAGGAGAGTGGGCTCAATGTGTGAAGCAACAACTTGCTTTTGCAGTTTGAGACACTTTTGAACGCCAGAATGAATTTCACTAGTTTAAAGTGACCTGAAACACAGTTTTCGTGTCATTTGATTCGTGCCTGTGATTCACGAGGAGCGGCTCTCGCCACACACCGGGCTCTACTTCTCCAACGAAGGAGTCACATTAGTGGGTTTGATTTCTTTGTGACTTCTTCAGAAAGTGTTTGAATTAAGATTATGTTAAGGTTACGTGTATCATTAGCCTCATAGCATAATTGCCTCATATCCTTAGCCTTATATCCAAAGCCAATTAGAGTTATTTTTACATTCCATAATCACTGTCTGCCTGTCATCTATTTGACTTTGGCATTTTTTTACACTTAATATAAGATGAACTGTATGATATGACTTAGGCAATGATCCTATGAGGCGTGCTCGACCTAACCAGCAGCTGATGTCCGTTATGACCTTTTTAAGATAATACTTAAAAAGATCTCTCTTTAGCACCTCTCTCCAGTGCCTCCAATATAACATGCACATCTCCAAATAACTGCTGGGATCAGGGAGTAAGTGTGTTGCAATCTGTGGGAGGAATGTATGTTTACATGTACAAAGCATTCTGTTCCCCATTCAGAAACCTCCTGGGAGACAATCCTGAACTGAATCAGTTAACTGATTCAAGTTTTACAGGAGGGGTATATAAGTGGAGTATAGTATTTTATAATTTTATTTTAACTGTACATTTACAGTAAATCAGATAAAATACAGCTTTGTTTATGTTTAAACCCGCTTGTAACTAAATCAACCGCATCATACAGCTAAATTTAAGTAATTTACTGTGAAATCTAATTCTAATGTATATTTATGTAATTTTACACTCGCTATAGCTAACTAAATAAATGTATTCTAATTTACTGTAAATATATTATGTTTTGAACTAATTAGTATAAACAAACTTAAAAAATCATGGCAATAACTGACTAATAATATAATCTCACATATTCTTACTTTCTTAAAGTTGTGACTAAATGCTAGGGTCCCAAATTCCCCAAACATCCATCTTTCAGATGATAATAGCTTTTCTCCTCCAATTGGTTGGTAATTCTCTCCATCCCCTTATATCTATATGAGATGTGCTTTCCGGATTCGAATTACAATCTCAATTTATGGCAGTTTCCAGAGTAGAAATGGCCCTCATCATTCTTTAAAAAGGGACGTTTCCATCTAGGAAGCCTCTATCAGTTTTGTGAGGTAATAGGAATTGATTAACTATAGCACTGTCGTGCCTTCAGTGACCTTGTCCTGAACTCGAAATATTGGTAAAAGACAGAACTAAGACAGCAAGAAACAGCACCATCTACAGGGAAAACACGGGTAATTGACATCACAAAGCACTGCCATGGACCCAATCAGCAACAGCAAAGTCTTATTACAGGATCAATTATTGTTATATATTAGTGTCTGTGTTGTTGAATAAATGAATGAATGCACTTCATTGGTCGTAACCAAAGGGTATGGGCAGAAGCCATTGGGTTGCTCAGACATAATGACATGAATCTCCTGTCCCCTCCCGATTCCATTTTTATTATTTTATTATTATTCCATTCAGCCTCCATAATTCTCACACACACGCACATACGCCTGCACACATACATACACTCACAAAGCTCTCTCCTGAAAATGAAATCATTGCAGAATTTGCGGAATAAATGAAGACAAATAGGTCTTTCATTCAGAAAATCAACACTCAAAATGTGAGTTATTGAGAGTCTCGGTATTATCATGTTTCTGAGTATCAATCATTATATTTCCTAACATATCCCAGCGTAGAGTGTGCAAATATTTCGTTTGTGGGGTACAGAAAAAAATCTGGTGGATAAAATATGTATCTGTTGCAAGGGCTCCCTATTCAATGTTTAATGATAGGTAATTTATCTTAGAAGCTTTATGTCATATTTATTGTAATTATCTTTACACCCTGACAGCAATAAATAAATCAAATGACAAAAAGAGACGTATCTGTGGCCTAGATTTCTACCTTCCTACCCTGCTACCTGCGCGCATTCTCGCTATGCAATCATTGCTGATGACAAGAGTCACACAAGACAAATACATTACTAAGGCTAGCAAAGCAGTCTTGTGTTTTGGGGGTTTGGTTTTAGAGGTAGGCCTGAAGGGATGGATGGGATTAGTTTGACACTTTCAAAAAGTGTTTACTCTATGAAAATTGCCCGGCCTAGCTTGAAGACATGGCAGTGGTATAGCTCCGATGATAATACATAATGAAATAACATCATAGTTGGAGTTAAACATTAAACACAACAGGAGATACTCTGATACAACAGCACTGCAACTCAACGTGGTAGGCCTTTGGTTGAACACACAGACTGGGGGCCAGACTGGGACAAAGTATTTTGGCTTAGACCAGCCAGACCCCAATTTTTTTGAAGCGTGCACAGCATTTTTGTGCACTCGCAAAGAGTTCCCTTCTTGGAGGTTTCAACGTGTCTGCTGGCCAACAGGGGCTTAAAGTCTGGCAGCAAACACATCAATCAGCTCTTCATATTTTGCAGCACCGGTCTGAAGGGCATGTCTTATTTTGGCCGTCAATTGCTCTGCGCTTCCCTTGCGTGTTTTGTCTTATCTATTTTGGCACTACTCTTTCAGATGTTTTTTTAATGAAGGCATTGGGCCCAAAGAGGAGGGGTTTCAATATGTGACTGGAGCAGCCCAGGTTACATTAAGAAAGAAGAACAGGCCGATCTACATGTTCCGAAAGGCAATCAGGCCACACAATGATTTAAAACAGGTTGTGTCGTCTGCCCAAAAGCCCCCACTATAACAAGTTTAGTTATTGAAATACCAGGTGAAACCATTCAATCAAGAACTCCCTCAATCGTTCTTGACATGATTGCCGCTGATCTATGCAGTGCAAAACTCCGGTGAAATCAAGTTGGCCACCTTTTCTCTGTTGATCATTTGAATCTCTTGAGAATGACTTTAGCTTCTCATTCATGAATCATTCTGTGATTATGTGTGTCTTAGATACTGCTCCTTGGGTTCCATTAACAATAAAGAGATGAAGAAGAGATAAGTAGACTTCTTTAATATAACTGAGCTTGAATTGAATCATCGTCATTTTAACAATATTTAAAAAGTAGGATCAACTGTCATCATTGTGTACCCCTGACTCATTTATGTCTTGGATAGGGTGAAGAGAAAAATGTGAGATGAGTCAGAGGATTTTATGAAACTAGTCTAAATCCCATGTATCAGCCCCACAAGAGATGTCATTATTGTATACCTCCGATCTCATTTATGTCTTTCACAATGGTTGGTTGCCATTTATCGTACAACAAGTCCCAACTGACAGTCGTCATACTCCTGATAACATCAGTAAATTGAGCCCCAATCTTGGGGCTTAATTGTATGATTCCCATTAAACAGCAAACCTATTTAATGGTAATCTTTAAGCTAGAAGCACTGCAATGCAAGCCAATCGTTAGAGGCCTACATTAATTCTTACTGCTTTGCATTTTCAGAAAAGTTTGCATCCACAGTAATGTTGTGTAGTAAGTATGCCATATACTGCCGGTGTAACATTTCATCTCAATCATGCAAAAATAACAGAAGAATAAGAAACAAGAATAACAACAAGTGGTGCTGACTGCAGAGCCAAATGGGTGGAGCTTGACGTCCAGCTCCACCTCTCTGGACCTAGTCCAGCTGGTTTTATGCTAGCCAATCAACCGGTAATGGTTAAGGCTATGGTGAGGATTACAGGTTAAAGTTATGGTTTAGGATTTAAAGTGTCAGTGAACCCACTGTTTCAGCTAGAATTCGAACATTGAAAAGAAATGTGTTCTAGGAGAGCGCTAGGAAGGAGGGGAGGTTGTCATGACCCACTGCAATTTTGTAATACTTTTTTAGTACCGTTGTTTTGTTTGAGCGTTATAATGAGCGACGTCGTATATGACACGCGCCACACACCGTGGCGTTATACTGAGAAGCTTAACCCTTACCCATCCTCAGACACAGAAATAAACCGCTGCTCAGACGGAGCTCCACACATCCACACACACCTTAGCATTATACCATAAGAGTCCGGGAAGCTTAACACTCTCTCGGATGCCACAGTCAGCCGCTGCCCAGACAGAGCTCGCTCTCCGGGGCTAGGAGAGTTCCATATCGCGTACAACGTTCTAATCCAGCGTGTCGTCAACCTTTTAAAAAAGCTACAGTTTCGCCTGACAAAAAACTCCACTGTTTTAAAAGTTTCAGTTTTCAGGCCCCAAAACCTCCGTTGTCGGACAAAAAACGCAGCAAAACCTCTTTGTTTTAATTACCTCTACCCTTGTCTATTGTCAATTGCAAATTTACGGCCATAATAACATTTAGTGCAACATCTGTTATGGTCTGCTTCAAACGTATTTAATTTGGCAAACCGAAAGGCTCTTGCTGAAATACCACCCCCCCCCCCATGCGCAAGTGTGTTTATAAATGTGTCTATGTATGCTTCGGGTGACAGTTGTGGCAGCCGGGGGCCGTAAGGAGAAATGGATCACCCTGCCTCCAACATGGTATCTCCGCCCGTGGCATGCTAGTAGATGAAGACACAGGGCTGAGGTCCCTATTCCCACACACCCCCTTGCTGGCATGGCTTAACTGAATTTACCCCCCTGATGCGGCCATCAGCCCCCACTTTTGCTGGTCTGGCTGATGAATAGCTGGCATTAGGTGTTTGGTGTGTGGGTGGATGGATGGGTTGGGGGGGTGGGGGGGAACAGCCGGGGGGCATTCATCATCATCTCTGAGGGAGGTCTGGTGTCTGGCCAGGTGCCTGTGTTTGTGGTCTGGTACACGGGCGGAGAAAGCGCCAACGCACCCTAAGCTAATACCAAATTGGCTAGTGTGTTGTTGCCTGTGTTGTGGTTCATCCTGTTGTGAGTCGCATCTTAGCACGGCTGGTACGGTATTGGTAAATATTAATGAGCTATTTTGCAAAAGTGTCACTGTCAATAAACCTTGGGCCATTGTATGGTTGTGGCTATGAGATACTGGTAATTATAGAAAGTGTAATGGCTATAATTGGGTTGTGGTTAAAAAGATATCAGATGAAAGTCTTTCCAAACATTTAATTGTGTAATGCAATAAACAAGATGTTGCTCATAGTAACATCAAGACGTATTTTGGGGTTTGTATCATTGTTTTTTGTGTTCTTGTATTGCACTCCATTAGCTACAGCAAAGTTCACTCATCATAGAGACATCAAGAGAAAATATTAACTTTCACACAACCACATTAGTTGTGAACTTCTGACACTCAGAAACCAATCTCCATTGAGCTCGTAGGCTATTTTGCAAGGTGACGCAAAGGAATCTCGCACACAGCTAATCCCTGGTGCGACCACAGGCTTACTGTTAGCATAAACACTCATCCGCGACTCAATTATCGCTCTTGAGTTAGGAAGACAGGAATGTCGCTCTCGGCCTCCAATGCTTATGAGAACAGATATTCTGGTCGTGGCCATTTTAAGTAAATTATTCACCTTCCGCCACAAGACCTTATTCTGTTTAAGGCTTCTGAAGATTTATTGAATTAATTGCCACAGTAACATAAACGTCTGCGAGCCGTGCGGATGACAACTCACTTTAGCGGAGCGGAAATGTGTGTCCCTATATTTAGCACACTAGCCAGCTATAGCTAAACCCTGGCCTAACAGTCGTAGATCAAGCTTGCAACTACAGAGAAGATGGCTTTCTTGACAACTCGACTTATCATGCTGTTGTGCAGCACCGTTATCTAAACTTTCTACATTCAATGGCTGGAGATAGAAAACAGAGTCCATGCACATATCCACGTTAGCGTGACAAGCGTCGAGTGTATAAAATAATACGCATTGTAGCAAGTATTGCAACCAAAAACACTCATGTGCACTGCCCAGCCTTTATTCATAGGATCCCCAGGGGCAAAGATTTAATCTCATCTGAAAATCCACAATCAATAACTTCGGCAGGACTCAACCAAAACAAATTGCAGCTGATTTAGCTCCAGGCCAAAAGGAAGCAATGCTACTTGTTTCAAATAATATCTTATTATAAGGCTAATAAGATCCACACAATTGCCCAGTTCTTTTTTCCTTTATCCTCTCTGCTGCAGTGCTTGCCCCCCTTGTGTCCTCTCTGTGTTATTGAGTCTTTGTGATTGTTATTTGACTCACATCGGTGAGCACCCTCTCTACAACAACTATATAAATGAAGAGGCCTTCACAACAGGCCCTTCGACAAGATAGGTGTCGAAGGGCCTGTTGGGCCTATCGAGGCATCCCGCCTCGATAGCAAAGCAGGAACGACCACTGGCCTCTGGTTGCAATAGTTAACAGTTGCAAAATTCTGTATAGTTTCGAACAAATTCAAACAAGGTTAAACAAGATAGGTATAAATTAAACAGCGGCCACAGCGGGTACACTTAGTCATTCCGGGACAGCCGGTGGACAGTTACTCAATCTGTAAGCCAAACCTTGATAAATGTTACACGAAACATAGACGAAAAATGTATCTTGTACTTTCACAGTGGCATGCAGAATACTGAGAATACCATTAGATGACATGACGTCACAATTAAACTGGAACATGAAACTGCTTTTTCCACATGTGTTCTCTTCATTCCTTACTTTCCTACTCATCTCAAGCAAAGCTTTTGAATAGCTCACTAGCCCGCAAAATCTTGCATCACTGGTGAGCTCGAAATGTTGTGATGAACACAATGTGAACTCAAAACATCGCCCTCTAGAGGAGCGGGGGACTCACATGACCTGGACAGAACACACCGAGACTAGTGTCAGTCGGTCGCTCATCAGAAGTGAAAGAAGGTGAAAAAAGAACGCAGCGGAGAGATATAGAGAGAAGAGTAAGGGTCAAAGGGTAAAGGAGGGAACAAAAGAGTGAAAAAAAAGAACTGCCTGGGCAGTTAAACATCCCTACAGATTCAATATAAACACATCTGTGACATTTCATTTTTTCCCCTCCCCATAATGCAACTGTCCCACTGAGAGTGATGAAAAGCACATGGCCTTTGCTTACATGTTCCCATTATAAAGTAATAACTTTGACGCCGGTTCCATATGCAGAATCCAGATGAAGCTGGAAAGGCCAAACGATTAATCAAACTGTTAGAACCAACTAGGCATTCTCGCATTCTCTCTCTCTCTCTCTCTCTCTCTCTCTCTCTCTCTCTCTCTCTCTCTCTCTCTCTCTCTCTCTCTTCTCTCTCTCTCTCTTCTCTCTCTTCTCTCTCTCTCTCTCTCTCTCTCTCTCTCTCTCTCTCTCTCTCTCTCTCCTCTCTCCTCTCTCTCTCTCTCTCTCTCTCTCTCTCTCTCTCTCTCCTCTCTCCCTCTCTCCCTCCCCCTGAAACAACCATTGGCAGAAGGAATTTGCTTGTATCACAGGTTGGAGGTGGGAACTGGACTTTTAAAGTGGTCCCATAGTCGACGCATACGCACCGAAAGAGTGGATTAGAACAGTTGAACAGTTTAAATGCCAATGGCAAAGTTAAACTTCCCCTGTATTATCACAAACAAACACAGTTTTGCAGTACAATACTTGTCCTTTGATTTGCTTTCAGGTGCTCAGAACAGGGTTAACAAGGAACTTAGTTATCTCCATAATGTGTTTTAGTTTCATCTGAACTGTTAGTTTTGTTGTGTCAACAAGCTTTGTATTCCAGTCTTTTACTGTCCAGATAATAATTAGACTTTCCCCTTTACAGCAAATTCTCAGGCCTACATCCCCAATCTCATGGGACAATACTGCGCAAAACAATAGCGTTTGTACATCAGAATGTATCATGGGACTTTTTTGGCCAATTATCCATAATTCTGTGATGAATCAAGAGAGTACTAAAGTAAAATCTTTGTATAAAAGTTAAATATACCATAACCTAGGCTTATCAAACTGGTGTTTTGCCACATCTGTGGCAAATATGTGAAATGGTGTGGCGGTTTCGAACATAACAAAGACCTACAATAAAGACAAATTATCTCACAATTGCTTCACGATTAATTACTAAACAAAAAACAGAACAGCAGAACACCTTTACAAAAAGTGACATTCCTATGCTCCTTAACTTCTGAAAGGAGGTGGTCACAGCAATGTGGCACGATGTACAAGCCCTATAAGCAGAAAAGAAATGTCTATTATTCAATAAAGCATTGTGTATCTGGGGAGAATGAGGAACAGCCCTGATAGTAGACAGTCAACAGCTTAGCCAGGCTAGTCTAGTTTATGCTAGCCGTTGACCTGACTTCAGTGATAACTAGAAGAACATTAATTATTATTAATAATAATAATAATACAAAAAAGATGGCTATCAAACAAAATTTCGTAAAAGCAACAACCCACACCCGCCAAAAAATGGAGAAGCACTGGACATAGAAAAAATATATATCAAAAATATGAGCACAGGAATTTGTCATCAACGTTACAGGTCAGACAATAAAAACAACACCTTACCCGCCAAATCGCCCCCGGGTAACATCTCCATTATACAGCACCACTCGCGGCTCATGCGTAACCCCGGTAATCATCCACTGCTTGCCGGGGTCAAAGGTCAGATTTCCGCTGCCTCCTAAATGAGCCCCTTAGCGCGACCCAACTGTTGTTGTTGGATAGTACACTTCTGTGAGCCCCAAGTCCCACGACCTCAGCGAGTGGGATTCACTCTTTGGTGGAATTTGACGGCACCCAACCACCCAGCAAGTGACTTCTTTAGAAGCAGCAGCAGCAGCAGCCTTGTGTTTATTTAGGTTGGTCTCTATGGTCACATGGGCTGGGCCAGAACATGAAAGAGAGGAGGGTAGAGCGCTACCGGCTGGCCAGCAGCGCCACTGTGGACGTCGTAAACCAGGAGCTCCTAACCTATTTTGTTCCAATGACAAACGGCGTATTCACAAAACAAGTTGGAGGACCGGAAGTCGATTTGAATGACTTCATTTTGAGATGCATCTTTCGTTAAACAAAGGAAGTGGTTGTTTTTCAAGATTATTTGTCGTATTCACAACAATTAAAGCAACAGCGAATGAAATGCCAGGAATCAGGGCCCCTTTAACAATGGAAATAAATATATAGAACTACAATTTATAAGAGAAACACAAGAAAAGTCACAAGAAAAATCGGTCAACAAAAGGTAGTGCAAAGGCACAGTGCATTTACAGCGCTTAATTTAAAGTGGTTTAATTGCATATTGATTGATTTGATGTCTATGTAAATTCTAATATTATATAATAACCAGGGGTTGGGAACCCCAGCAATAAATAGTCCTGGATACGTACGTATTTAATTCCCACAGAAGTGAAAAGTCTTTAGAAGCTCCATAAGGAGGGGATTGCATGCAGTCCCGGGATAGCAGAGTTCCCCTAATCCCTTATTTTTTGTTGCATTTGGTTGCCACTCTTCTTTCGGCTGCAGAGTAGGGCTGAACGGTTCACTTCACAGATAATTACACTCAAAGATTGTTCCATTATGCGCTGAATTATTATAGCCGCATTACCACGCAGAGCCAAGTCGTCGACATGCAAAGTGACGTTGGTGAGAGTGTGCACTGCCAGCTGTAACTTTTGAAGCATACTCACTTTATAGCAGCAAATTACTCTTTGAGGATCAAGGAGTATAATACACACAGAGAAAACACGCACACACGAGCACACATGCTGGATTGGACCCCCATCGTAGTCTGGTACTCACCCCATGATGACCGATCTTCACTGTCACGCACAGTTGCCCGCACACACACACACACACACACACACACACACACACACACACACACACACACACACACACACACACACACACACACACACACACACACACACACACACACACACACACACACACACACACAGATGCCCAAACAAAACAACTACTCCCAATTCTTCTGAGTTGTGTCTTCTCACTGTGTGGTGTTGGTAGGTTTCTAACTTTCTTCACCTAAACTTTCTTGCCACAATCGACAAGTCCTGTATTCGTTTTGGGAAGATAGGAAGACGAGCGAGAGAGGGAAAGTGAGAAAGAAAGGAGAAAAAGTGGGAGACATAGAGGGAGGGAGAGGTGGGAGGAGAAGTATAATTGCTCTCTCTGTCATGATGGAGACCTCTTTCCTTGCTTGTTAAATCCAAAGCCCAGACACACACACACACACACACACACACACACACACACACACACACACACACACACACACACACACACACACACACACACACACACACACACACACACACACTAAAGTCCACACGCCTCTTGGAGTCTCGACAGACTATGCCAGGGGAGTGTGTACTGGGACTGTGGTTCTGTATTTATCTCTCTCACTCTCTAAGACACAGAGGGATGTTCATCACCCAAACACACATGTGGTTTGTTTCTGTCACAAGGGAAGGCGGGAACATTAACATGAAAGGCCAATCAGAGGAGACGCACACCAGGGAATGGTCAAGGTCAACAGAGGTCAAAGACCACCAGGAGCTGAACCATCCCTCCAAAACCCTATAGAAAATAACATAATAATAAATATAGCTGCAAGCAACCATGACGGGATTACTGTATGACTGACCGTATGACAGTATGACCAACAGTATGACTGACCGTATGACCGTATGGCCTACAGTATGACAGTATGACTGACAGTATGACAGTATGACCGACCGTATGACTATGACCAACAGCAGGCGCGTCGTTAGTTATTGAAAACATCCGGGGCTTTAGCCCGGGGGGGGAGCACCGTCCTGACTCCTGCGTGCTACGGTATATTAATTAATTAATTAATTATTTAATTAATTGAGGGCGCCTACAACACATAGGTCGCCTATGCCGAGCGCCAGCAGCAAAAATGAGACATTAGAATAGCCTATATAGCATGCATGTACCTACCCGATGTCAAGAAGCCATCGCTGCTGCTCCGATGGACCTTTCTCCCCCAGCCAGGCAACGGCAAGTCAGTAGTCTGCTTTTATGTTTCATTTTTAAGTTATTACTTGTTGTCAGTGTAGGTTTAATGTTACAGATAAAAACATGCTTTATATTTGGTCAGCATTTCAGAGTTCTAATATTTTCCCGGAATATGCATTCCTAAACTGTTCACGTCATGTTCTCTTTAAGATCGCATGAGATGATATGTGCTATCGCGCGACCTGTAACCAGGAAGTAAACACTCGCTTGCATGAAATGATATGCGCTATCGCGCGACCTTAACCAGGAAGTAAACACTCGCGTATCACCAGAGAATGGTGATAGCATTAGGCTAAATGTCTCGAGAGCTACCAAATGAAGAAAAGCTAAATGTGCATATTACATTTATTTAAATGTGTGGATTGAATATTGAAAAAATTTGGTAGCTGTGTGACCTGTATGCTGTACTTGACCTGAGAAGACCTCTGAGAAGTGGCGGGCGCCAGGGTGTTGCCATAGCAACACCAGAATTTGTTTAGCGACACCAAGTTGGCTAGATTTATATATGTATTTATATATATTTTTTTATTTATAAGAATGAAAAAAATTGTGTAATGAAAGAATAAAACAATGATTGATGCATTTTGTTTGAATAACATCTTGCTCCCGCGGCCAGTGCCAGTGCCATTTTGTTTTTAAGACTCGATAAGTAGATTGGCGAACACAGAGCCTGCGTGTTGCTGACGTATGTCACAATCTCTGTGTTCGTCAATCTACCTATCGAGTCTTAAAAAAGTGGTGTCGATGGGCAATCTACTGATGTATAAAATGTCCTTTTTAATAAACAATCTGTTCACTTAGAAAATCCTCAATGCCTCGTGTTAAGACCCTTATTATACTACCAAAGAAGTGTCGGGCCACTTCTAGCCTTTTAAGTGGTTTAAAATAGCGATTTAGTTTTTACCATAACCACTGCCCCCTTTGTTCCAAGTTTATAGCGTTTTGATTGAATCGGCTAAAAACAGCCAACTGAAGAAAGCATCTATATGCGGTTTATGTGCTCCAAAATGAACATTTCAACTCATTATCATACAAAACATCGCAAATCCATTTTACACCGGATTTACCCTTTAAAGAGTCCCACAGTCACTTGGTGACTGTGGGCACACATGGCACATGTGTGCCAAGTTTCCAGCTTTTCCCACTTTCGACACCAAAGAAGTTAATGTGTGGGTGTTTGGTCAAGTTGTTGTCACTTACTTTATCCAAATGGTCTGACAGTAAGGGTTACGATTTGAAAGTTGTTCATCATGACGAATTGTGCAAGTATAACAAGAGTTATGCATATTGCACATTCCTAGTGGTAATGGCAGCCTATTGAATTCCAGATCTTCAAGGCCTTGTTATAGCGCCACCTATGTGTTATTCTTTCCCATCTTTTGATTCCAATACTAATTTTACGAATTCTACAAGCCTGCCAATTTTTATAACTTTTGGAGTCAAAAAGTCAGGTTAAAAATAATAACACTAACGATTAAAATTGGTTTCCTATGTCATTCGCAGGACCCCTAATAAGATCTCCCCTGGTTGAAATGGTGGTAGTTCATCTATTTACTTTACAGCAGTACAGCATTCATCCACCAGTCCAGGCGTTGCTGGGTAGAATCCCACTGAGGGAAGGCCCAGGGGGCAAGTCATGGTGCTGGTACACAGACTGAGCCCCCAGAGAGGGAATATGGAAAGATAAGGGTGAGGAGGTGTGTGTGTGTGTGTGTGTGTGTGTGTGTGTGTGTGTGTGTGTGTGTGTGTGTGTGTGTGTGTGTGTGTGTGTGTGTGTGTGTGTGTGTGTGTGTGTGTGTGTGTGTGTGTGTGTGGTGTGTGGTGTGTGTGTGGTTGTGCTTGTATGTTGTGGTTGAAGTGTTGATTCTGACTCCCTGTGCTCTCACGTGTGTGTTGTTGGTGTGTTGTTTGTGTGTGTGTGTGTGTGTGTGTGTGTGTGTGTGTGTGTGTGTGTGTGTGTGTGTGTGTGTGTGTTGTGTGTGTGTGTGTGTGTGTGTGCGGCATGAGTAAGCAGCCACCAGTTGGGTTCACAGGAAGTCCTCTCTCTCTCCCCACCATCTCTCTATATCAGTCTCATTATATAAATATATCAAAGGTCAGTAAACACAGAGATCCAACACTACGGAAATACAAACAAGCCGCTGGGAATGCAGACGGATAATTTAATCCCTCTCTCTATCTCTCTGTCTGCCAAAGCGTTGCGTGCGTGTGAAGGCTGATAGCATAGCTCTTCTATTTCAATAGGGTCCACTCCTTTGATAGAGCCTCACAGAGACACCTGCGCAGAGAACCTGTGGGTAAATGGATCATCAATGAGATGATCCATTCATTACCATCATTGAGTATTGTTCCGTACTGTGTGTCTGTGTGTGTGTGTGTGTGTGTGTGTGTGTGTGTGTGAGGGAGTGTGGAGATGAAAGCTGAAATAGAGTGCTTGAATGTGTGTTTATTTGAGCAAAGTCTTAACATACTAAGTGAGAATATCACAGAATGATTGAGTTAGTGTGTATGCGCACACACACACACACACGCACACACACACACACACACACTACTCCTGGTGGTTAATCCTCAAGTCTCGTCCCTCTCTGTCTCCGGTTCCATTAAGGTGCGTCACTAATGTCTGTCCAAAATCCACCCTTTTAGGGTCCGAGTTGAAAAACTAAATATTTGAAGATACATCAGTAGGAACAATATGGCAGAGGAGATGAATCAGGGAGATGAGATAAGAGACATCTATTCATAGTGAGTTTAGCATATCCATCGCATCGCAGGCCTTCAAAGGGCTCTGGTGGTCCGGTACAGCCACCCCAGTCCTTTTGGTGTAGATCTGTATTTAATATATTGCCTGTTTTAGTGATGTGCTATTGCAGAATGTATTGTATCATATCTTTAATGATTTTGTCATTACTAGTATGAAGATGTGGGGGTTGTTTCATTATGTAATTGTATTGGTAACAGGAGATAACAATTATATAAATACAATTGGTAATATTATTGTAATGTTATTTCTACTTACTTTCAACGGTCACTAAATGAATAGCTTGCAATGATGGGTTCTAGGCAGCAGAGGGCGCCCTGGAATGCCTCACTTTAATAGCCAAGGAAAGTTCCCTTAAATGGGTAACATAGGTCCTCCATTATTGTCTAAATAAGCAACTAATATAATTCATATCCAATAGGACAGCTAGATCAAGAAAAAATACGAACAGGAATTGGTTATGCAGCAAGGTCAAGAGGGATTTTAATCTTTTGTTGGGAAAAAAGGATGTTGACACATACAAACAAGTATACAAATCAGGAACTTAGATATTTAGACTGATATTTTACAGTTCATTAATAAAAATATCCATGGCAACACACACACTCACAATCTGGTGCACTAAACACCATCAATTCAATGCGAGTTCTCATCTTATCAACAATTGGAAAGTCACCATCAATGACATAGGAGACCCAATTATATGTTGTTTCAAATGTATTTGTACATCACCCAACACTTATTGCCAGGTAACGTCACAGGCAACGCAATGGTCTGACACTGACACAGCCAACCGGAGGAGAGGGCGGTCTAAAGATGGCAGACAGGGACATAGTTAGGCGGTCATTTCTTCTTGGGGGGCGCAGCCTTTCTGGTGCGGCGTGCGGCGCCTGAGCGGTGACTGGCCTTGTGCTTCAGTCCCACCTGCTGACCGGGCTTCTTCTTCTTGTTGCCGTTGTTCTTCTTCCCCGGCTTGCCTCCGCTCCTAACAAACACACAGACAGACAGACAATTAGAAATCATGTTGTTGGTTCACTTCAGCTAGCTTAATAGCTGACGAGTTTCTAATAAAAGGACCAGGAAACAGTTTTTAACGGTTGCTTTTGAAAGACTGCGAGTTCCTGCAACAACAAGTCCAGCCATGCCGAGCTCCCCACTACAGGAAACTAATCAGGTTAAAAAGGCCTACACCACTGCTCACTACAGCTGCATTACACTCAGCCTCTGCTATGCAAAACTGTATTTTCTACTGTGCGTGTTGCACAATCCTTTACCGGTGCATTTCAACGATTTTGCAATATAACCGTCACATGGATACATTGCTTTTTTCATCATATTATTTGGGGCCAGAAACACTATACTGCCCCCTTGGGTACACGTTGACGTGACACAGGGGGGGGGGGGGGGGTCTACACCGGACAGCAACCCATCAGCGATTTAAACTGTTTTGCCTGTATATATGTATTCATGCATGTAAATATATGTCCCCCGTGCACTCCCCCTGGCAAGATGGATCCCCCCCATTCTGAGTTCCTCCTCAAGATTTCTTCCTTGCTAATTCAGGGAGTTTTTTCTTGCCCTCTGGGGGCTAGGGTCAGGGGGAGGGGGGGGGGGTGCCATAAATGTACGGCCTGCTAAGCCCTTTGATTGAAGGCGTTACAGATCTAATTGAAGGCAGCCGGCACTGGGCCGATGATCCCCAGACCCCCCCAGCCGTTGCTGCGGCCGTTGTGTGGGCGTGGACCTACATCTTGAAGCGGCGGCCGTCCTTCTCGGGGCAGCCCCTGCGCTTGTGGTCCAGACTGCCGCAGTTGAAGCAGCCGGCGGCCGCGCCCGACTCCGTGGTGCAGGGGTGGTCCGGGAGGGCGCAGCGGCCGCACGTCTGGCAGTGCCTCCACGCTGGTGGGGGGGGGGGGCGGAGCAACACGGGGTTCAAATCATTCATGATGTGTTCTGTTTTCCTTTGGAAATGGGATGTGTCCATTCATGTCGGGAATGGACACATTCTCGACAAGCGGGCCGTGTGTGTTTTACGTGATCGGCGTGTAAACACTCACATGGCTTCACGCATTTCTCGCATGCCGAGCAGTGCTTCCACTCGCGGCCGTCCTGCGAAGGCGAAGACAACAAAGGGATGTTTAACGGTGCTATCTGATCACCGGTGTGGCGATTTTACAAAAGGCCTCGCCCAAGATTGACACGCGTGTCACTGTGTGCCTGCGGCTGAGTGATGCAGGGCCGTACCTTAGACGGACACACGTTGCACTTGGCGCAGTGCTTGTTCAGGGCACACACGTAGCGGTCGCATTTAGAGCACAACCTGGTGGGGGGGGGGGGGGGGGGGGAGGAGATGATTACAGTAGAAAAAGGCCAAACACACCTTTTGGTAGCATATGCTGTATGTTTGGACATGCTGCATATATTACAGAATATTACATAAAGAGGGAAAGTCATTATCAATATGCATTGAAAGCATGAGTGTAATTTAGGGGGGGAAATCAGGGTAAAAAAACAAAACATGGCGCTCGCAGACAGAGACACACAACACACCACACACACACACACACACCACACGAAACCCGGTTCTATCAAAGACCCTGTTCCACTTTTTTCAAAACCCAAAAATCATGAACGTTTGGGCTTATCGATACCACTATCGAGTCCCGTCGTTATGTTGTTTCCCTCGAGTCGTGTCACAGCATTTATCAAATCAATCCAATCACTGTAGCCGTGTCCACCAATGTTTTTGAATAGAATTGTAAGCAAACAGGTATTACAAGTAAAACAAGTGAAGGCTGGCAGTTATCTTTGCTCGCGAGGATGGCTGAACGGGCGAACAGGGCGAAAATCACTTATTGTTAAGGGGGGTACACAACCTCAATGGCCAAGCACATTAGCATTGTGCATCCAATAAAGACCAACTGCAGTACCTTCGACTGTCTCAGAGTTGAAAAGACTCTTTATCTCCTCCTTCTCCTTTCGCACCACAGACGGGCCCGTCTTAACCATCCACTCAAAGTACCAGCGGTAATCGCACACACAAGACAATTGTGAAATCTGTGTTGTAATCAGCAGCATACAAGCTAGTTATCTTAAAAAGTAAATAAAGTTTCAGATGTGCTGCGTGATGATGTGATGAGGTTGACTCAGTAAAACGACCATTATCATGATGCGTTCAAATGTAACATAAAGAAACGGTGAATTGAGTTTTTGGTGAGAAACATGAGTTATACTGTATTACTCATGTTTCTGTATTACTAATACAATTGTATAGTTTATATAATTAAAACTACTGATGTCAATATTTATGAAGAATTACATATTCAATTTAAAATGCAATTATTTATTCCCTAAATATTTTCCTCATCACTAAAAACGCTTCGTATTTCCACCAATTAATAGAAAAGTATCGATAGTGGTATCGATAAAGACTCAGATCTTTAAATATTTGAGTATCGAAAATGGTGTCGATATCAATAAATATTAATGATCCCCATCCCATGTCATACACCCCCCCCCCCCCCATCCCCAGAATATAAGGAGCGCCTACTTGTAGCCGTCGTCCTTGGGCAGGACCACGTCTCTGGGGGGGATGTTGGTGAAGAGCCGTACGGGGGTCCCCTTCCGGCCCGACTTGCCCTGCTTGTACATGGGGTGGTTGTCGTAGTCCACCTGTAGGGAGCGGGACGACCCCGTTACCTCGTCTTACACCGCCTTCATTCGTGTTCGGTACGTGGTAAATGGTCTGCGTTATAAAGCACTTCTCTTACCACTGGCCACTCAAAGCGATTCACAGTAATAAATCCTCAAATCCCCCAATTCACTGTAGGGCTGGGATAAACGATTATTTCTTAAACGATTAATCCAGCGATTATTTTTTCGATGCATCGATTAATCTAACGATTCATTTTTTCAGTCCGATTCGATTTCGATTCGATTATTATCTCCCCATTAATTGACTAATAGCAATTTGTACACATTGATTTACATATCTGAATGAAAAAAACATGAATTCCTTAACATTGCAAAACATGTTTATTGCCTAAAAATTCCAAAATAAAAGCGCAAAGTAATCTATTCTTAGAAGTCAGAGGTAGCATTCAATAAAACCTTGAGGCCTTGAAAACACAAAGGCCTCACGTCCTTCCTGAACCAAGAGAATTGAACATATCGACATATCACGGAATCGTTTCCTTTTACATTAAAGAATTCCCATACTTTAGAGGAACGATTGCGTGGCGCCTTGCACTTATGAACGTCTGAGGAGCCACTCGTGTTGCTACTACGCTCCGGCGCCGCCATCTTTGTTTTTTTTTGTTTTTTTCGCGTCAACGTAATTTGTGCGTTGACGTCATTGATTACGTGGACGCGTTGTGGGTGGGTTACCTGGTAGTCTAGCATGACCAGGGAGGGAAGGCACTCCAGGATGCGGGGCTCGAAGAAGTAAGGGAAGGTCCAGATCATGGACAGGTCCGCACTGGCCCTGTCTGGACGAACACACAGACAGACACACACAGTGAGGGAGCATCAAAAAAGGTTTTGGAAATACATTTACTAGAATAAAAATAAAAAGACACAAACTAAATAAATCTAGAGCCAATTTTGTCAAATAAAATCACTAATTCAGCGAAGAACACATTTATGTGAAACACAAATATATAAAAATAAAATGAAATTTATTTGGGTTGGGGGGGGGGTTTACCAGGGCTCTGCATTTTCTTCCAGGTCTGGGCGATCTGAGAGAAGCTGCTGGCCAGTGGCTTCACCAGTCCCCCGAACGGCGGGTCAGCCACCATCACCACCTTCTGTCCCTCTGCCTCTGTGAGGAACGCCTCCAGCACCTGATTGGACGCCTGGTTGGGACAGGAGCACCGGATCGAAGGGAAAGGCGTTTAAGACCACACGAGGGAGACAGGTCGAAGGTCAAAGAGGAAAAGAAAAAGGGGTTAGAGAGGCCTACCTCGCCGTCGAAGAAGTGGTGGTTGAACATGTTGTAGAGGCAGAACTCATCCTTGCTGTAGAACTGGGCGTATCTGGATCAAGAGGCAGCACAACAGTGCTGGTTAGGCCACAAAGTGTCACCGTTGTGAGCGATGTCGCAATGTCACCTTTTTTTCCCAAAATGCATTCAAAAAGGAATTTACTTTAAATCTGTCGATACTTGCCATGTTGTGCTATTACACGCGCTCACACACACACACACACACACACACACACACACACACACACACACACACACACACACACACACACACACACACACACACACACACACACACACACAACTAATGTTATATTGTAAAATTATTCAGTAAGTATCTGAAGCTAATGTTGCATAGTCAGGTTAATTAAGCTTTTTATCGGTTTGTTCCTCATCTACAGCGTTCAGCAGCATTTGGGCTGAAAAATGCAGCTCAAGTCTCAACAAATTTAGAAAAAATAAATAAATCAGAAGAGATCATGTGATGCCTCTTTACATTTCCAAGACTTCTTAGCACGTCTTATCTTGTTGAACAGCCACACCCTAGCTGCAGAACGCTCTTGCACAATATATACACACACACGGTATAAGACAGCACACGAGGAAGGACGGTATTCTGCGACAGGCAAGTTGCAAATATCAATCGATTTTCTGCATTGAGGGCTAATAAAAGATCTACACCAAGTTTGAATATGGGTTAAGTACAATACTATACTTTTGTCATAGAGGTTTTTATTAAAATAATGTGACTGATGACTGTTGAATGATTACGTTATACTTCCTTCCAGTGAGATTGAATGCATCTTGTATTCTTGAGAAGAAAAGCACCCCCACTTAAAACGTTTTTTAAACTTTTTCAACCTGAAAAACTAGTTTGTTCTTTAAAAACGAAATATGCATGTATACTACTGGTTGATTTACATAGATATTGAAAGGCTGTCGAAAAAAAAAACCAGCCATGCAACAGTCAGATATTGTTATTTCCCTCAAACCGAAGCAGCTTTTCCTTCTGCAGAAATGGACCTAAAATCGTCCCCGACCAGCCAGAGTGGAGCGGCGGCCCCCTCTGCTGGGGACATCGGTGTACTGCAACTAGAAGCACTTTGCCTTTCGTCTATCGACTCCAACAGCGAACAAGCGGTTCAGCCTTTCCCCCGGTCCCCAAAACTGCTTCGGAAGCTGGCCAAGGCCATACAACCCTCAACAGTAGTTTACTTTTTAACAATTTCTAAACCAAACCACTTTTTAAAATCATGGTTTGATATAGTTACAAGTTAGTACATTCAAATCCCAGTCATAAGGATGAATGGCAAGATCCCAAACCTCTACTGCTACATCTTTATATAATCTAACCCTGCTGCCCCCCCTTCTCCCGTAGGACGACCTGGCGGCGCGGGTCCATGAGCTCCAGGCAGAGAGGTCTAAAGCCGAGGCCCACATCAAGTCACTGAAGAAACGCAAGGCCGACCTATCCGTGAGCACCGCTAGCCTTCCACGCTACTGCAGCGCTTATCCCCATAGAGAGGACCACGTTATTCACCACAGAGCTAATGCTAGCCTGAGAGGCTAAATCACCCAAGTGGATACAAAACATGGGGAATTACTTGTGACAAGTACAACTGAGTAGATCCACTACTCTACAGGTTGATTAGAGTATAAAAGAGGTGGTGAAGTTTGGTGTGCTGGGGATGTAGTTCTACAGGTCCTGTTGATTAAAGATCTACAGGTCCCTCTTTAACTAAACTACTGTTTGACCAAAACACAAACTCCCTTCCAACCTCTCAAATAGAAAAAAACAGCGTTTCGAGCATTCGCTCAATGTCTTTGTTGTCCCCCCCCCCCCCCACCCCGTTTTGTTGTCCGTCTCGCTCTACCTCCTCCTCCTCCTGCCCCTTCGCGCTGACGAAGAGGAGCGCCGAGCTGATGAAGCAACAGGTGCGGGAGCACTTTGAGGAGATGCAAGCGGCATTGCGGGCGGACGAGCGTGCGACCCTGGACTCCCTGGATCAGGACCTGCGCCGCACCGGGGAGCGGCTGGACCAGGTGACCCGCGGCTGGGAGCAGCACCTGGGCCAGGTTGGCCGGGCCGCCGCCACCGCCCAGCGGGCACTGCGGCGCAGCGGGGAGGGCGAGGACGCCGGGCCAGAGGGCGTCGTGGAGGTGGGTGTCGGGGCAGGGAAATGGTCACGTATTGCACACATCATGCACACACCGACGGCGGAGTAAAACCACGCAAGGCGACAGCCAGCTCGTCGGGAGCAGTGAGGGTGAGGCGTCTCGCTCAGGGACAGCTCGACACTCGGCTAGGGCCGGGGATCGAACCAGGAACCTTCCAGATACCAGTCAACCTGCTCTACCTCCAGAGCCACACGTCGTGATGCGTGTGCAAAAAATAAAACACGTGCAATAAATGAGGAATAATTCACTGCCATATTCGGTTAAATGATTCGATCTCTTGTGTACGACAGTATTTCTCCCATCATCCGCCTCCCTGTGTGCCATAACTTGTACATGAGACAGGCATTAGATTGTTCAGGGGGATAGTACGCTAAAGTACATTGTCACTACCCTAAACTGTGACTGATTATCCTCAATCACATCTGAGGATTATCAGTGTAATGTTTAACTCAAACAATAACATGGTTTGTCTCTTTTCAGCTGGGCCCTCCTGAAAACCAAAGGTATGTTCTCCTTTCCTTCACCTCGATACACACCGCCAGTCTTCGTCTTTGGCCTGCCTCCAAAACCTGCCGTTCTCCGTGTCTCGCTCAAGGTTCAAGAAGCCCGACGCGTCGGAGGCAAAGATCCGTCTGAACGAGGGCCGCTTCAAGAGGCTCCTGAGGGCCCTGCACGGCGTCTCCAGGGAGCTGCGGGCTCAGCTGCCCAGGAAGGCCCTGCTGCTGGGTAGGAGGGTGAAGCCGTACCCCGGTTACCACTAGCCCCTAAGCTAACCAGCTGTAGCCGCTAAGCTAACCAGCTGTAGCCGCTAAGCTAACCAGCTGTAGCCGCTAAGCTAACCAGCTGTAGCCGCTAAGCTAACCAGCTGTAGCCAGTAAGCTAACCAGCTGTAGCCACTAAGCTAACCAGCTGTAGCCACTAAGCTAACCAGCTGTAGCCACTAAGCTAACCAGCTGTAGCCACTAAGCTAACCAGCTGTAGCCACTAAGCTAACCAGCTGTAGCCACTAAGCTAACCAGCTGTAGCCACTAAGCTAACCAGCTGTAGCCACTCGCACGTGGAGCATTCGCAGCGCTCGAAATGCCATGGTGGAGAGTTCTACCCCCGTTGCGTGCGTTTAACTTTGCAACCCATCGTTACAGATTCCGTGGCGGTGACCTTCGACCGACACACCTGCCACCCCTCCCTCTCGGTGACGGGGGACGGCCGCGGGCTGGGCCCCCAGGCCCCCGGCGCGGCGCCGCCAGACCAGCACCCGCTGCGCTTCGACCGCGTGTACTGCGCGCTGGCCTCCGTCGCCCTGACGACCGGCCAGAGCTACTGGGAGGTGGATGTGCGCTGCTGCGACGGCGGCGGCGGGGGCTGGGCCGTGGGCGTGGCCTACGCCTGCCTCCCGAGGAAGGGGCGGGACAAGGGAGTCAAGCTGGGGCGCAACCGCCACTCGTGGTGCGTGGAGTGGCGGGAGGGCGAGCTGGCCGCCTGGCACAACGACCGCAGCGTGGCCCTGGGGGTCCGGGCGCGGCTGGTGGGCCGGGTGGGGGTGTGGGTCAACCACGACAAGGGCCAGCTGCTGTTCTACGACGCCGGGAGCATGGAGCTGCTGCAGGCCTTCTCGGCCGCCATGACGCCCGTGTTCGACCGGGCGCGCCACCAGTTCATCGAGCCGCTGTTCCCCGCCGTGCGTCTCCTGGAGCCTCACGGGGCCACCGCCCGGCCGTGGGCCAATCACGTGGAGATCTGCGACCTGGCTGCGCTGTGACGGCCCCGGAAGGGCGCCACTCGACTGCTCAGCGATGCCGTTGTGACGCGGTCTGTTTTGTTGCATTGCTTAATATGTACAGCCCTGTTTACTGCTTGTGTGACAGCGATGGCAGAGGTGTTGATTGAGGCGTCTGGATGGAGGAATGAGCTATCAAACTGCCAGTTATCTGCAGAGGCTCCCCCCGTCTTCACGAAGACCAAGCTCTTCGTCGACCGGCCTGTAGCACTTGGGTGCTGGATTTGGATTAGTTGGTTTCGATTCACCCAAGTAAAAAGAAGAATAAAAGAATAGCCCTCAATCTGGTGGTTGTTTTTACGACGGATGGTCGAAGCGACACTTTTGAGGAACGTTGCAGTTGCTGATTGGGTTGATTTGAGTTCCCTCCTCCCTTCTCGGTGTCTGGAGATGAAAGCGTCTGCCAGGTGATTGTACACAGTAGAGGAGAGCAGACTGACCTGAAGTCGATGTCTAACAGGAGGCTCTCCATGGTCTCATGACCCCCCTCCAGGTTACGCATCTTGATCAGCTCCTGGAGTCTGGACCACAAATATACAAGTAATTAAACATGAAGTTCAAACTACATTGGTTTGGAAAAAACGAAACGGTGGTTCAACAACCTAATTTTACATACTAATGCTACGCATCCACGTTTCCTTCAGCTCAATAGTTAGGGAGTTTAAAAAAAAATTGCATTGATAAACAATGTTCTCGGATTGTGCTTAGTCGTAACTGGATGATAAGGAAGAAGAAGACGACCCGCATTGATCTACGGACCGTATCGACCAACTAAAAACCTCTCGCGCTCTCTAACCACTTAAAGCAAGCGGCTAGTGTGCGATTCCATGGCGCCATGGATCTGTAAAGATCCGGCTTCTTGTCTGCTAGAAAGCTGTCCAACCGGGATTCATTTAAATGTATAATATGGTAATTCAAGGTATAACACCAGACATGACGTATTCCTTAATCCATATACTAATCATAATCAAATGACAACATTCAATAGTAAAACGCCTTCAATTTCTGAAACTTCCCAATAGGGCTTTGACTTTTGCCCAAAAATCATATTCAAAGTTTGTTTGTTTATTAATATTAATATTCAAATATATTCGAACATTTATTAATAATATTTTGACCATTAAATGCCTTCAGTCAGCCCTGGATTGGGCTTCGCGAGATTTGTTTACCGCGCTGCTATGGTTACCGGTCTTGCGTGTTCCAACGGTTTATTAAGTTTCTAATAAATCGCTTTCTAATCAATACTTCATTCACTGCCTCTTTCGTGGTCATTACAATATTATGAATAGACTGCGTGGGGTTCTCCGACGTCTTTCCCTCTTGGCCTGCCCGTAACAGGTTCCAATATTATGGGCTGCCTAATATTCGTTCGAATTTTGATTATATTCGAATAACGAAGTTCGGAGTCAAAGCCAGGCATAAACATCCAAAAATAAACCATAAACCATCCCTAAAAAAAAACAACTTAGGCAACATTGTCGTCACCGCCTGCGCTTTTACCTCGGTGTTCCGACGCACAGCACCTTCCTGTAGCCCAGCGCGGCGACGGCGTCCAGCAGGAAGTGGGAGCTGCGGTCAGTGAACAGGTACTGGGCGTTGCTTTTCTTGTTCTCCAGCGGCTGCAGCAGGGCGGTGGGCCGCCGCAGCTGGGACACGTTGACCCGGATGATCTTGTGGGCGCCATGGGCCAGGTGCTCCTCCGTGAGCAGCAGCAGCTGGCAGTCCTTGCAGAAGAGCTTGTCGTCCTGCGCAGCGATCTTCCTGAACCTGGGAGAGAAGAGGAGAGAGAGGAGAGGGGAGAGAGGAGAGAGGGGAGAGAGAAGGAGAGTTTTTAAAATATCCCACATTTTACTTTTTATATATTGAGTACTTAATAGTGTAATATCTGATATGTATATACATATTCTGTTTAACGTTTTTTTTAATTGAATTGAACGGGGGATTTGATGCTGCTCCATAACGGTCATCAACATAATCATACCGTTTTATTACAGATAAGGCTAGAACAGATAGATAGATCATTTAGGAGCAGTTACAGGCCATCAAAGTGGATGTAATGATTTCGGGCAACTTGCTTAAGGAGGCCAACAGGTAGAGCAGACATTACATGATTGAGAGTATGGTATACACCCAGTTAGGAATAGGGGTAAGGGTTGTTTCTTACCTGACACGGTACTGCTGCTGGCTGAAAGGGGGGGCTTTGGATCGATTCTCTACCTCTCTTGCCAAGCGTCTGGCCTCGGTAACCTGAGGGACAATCAATTTAAATATCAACGTCAACCATAACAATGGCGACGTCGTAAAGCTATGTTGTCAAAACCGGGAGATGATTTGATTTGATTCGAGTCCTAGTTGGCACCCACCTTATCATCTTCCCATTGGAAGAAGTTGCATTCTTTCCGATCTCTGCAAGCCGAGCAGGCATAGAACCGTCTGCCTGCCTTGTTCCCACCACCCACCTTCTCGAAGAGCAAGGTGGGACCTGGTAGAAGAAAAAGACAAGCAATCGCAAAACATGTCACCACATGGGAACGTAGGCTACTACTGTATTGTCCACATGAAGAAAAGTGCACCTAGTAGGGGGCTAAAAACCTCCTTACCGTGCGGACATGGTGGGCCTTTCTTCCCGTCGTCTGGGAGGATGACCTCTATTCCGAAGCTTTCATCGGTTTTGTCCTCATCGACCATGTTTTAGATATTAAATGTGTAGGGATAATGTGAGTTCAGCAGCATGCAGATTGCTGGAGCTGGAAGCATGGGGGAGCGTCGCGGATATATGACGTAGATCCGTGACGTCAGTACGTTAAGTATTTGTTATTACAGTATTTATATATAAAACACACACACACAAACACACACACACACACACACACACACACACACACACACACACACACACACACACACACACACACACACACACACACACACACACACACACACACACACACACACACACACACATATACATGCATTATATAATACATAACAATAAAGGCTATATAGCCTACACAATATATAGTTTGTTTCAATGAAAAGTAAAATAAATTAAGCAAATTTAGGGTTAGTGTCTACTCGCATAATAAACCCAAACTATACCATCAAGTATTGATATTATAACCAATTTACCCCAGCAGGTGGCAGAAAAAGACTGCGCTTACTAGCCTATTTATTACTATCTGTTGTTACTACTTTAAGTACTACCTAAAATAAAATTGCTTGTAATAGATGTAAACCTTATGTTCATAATACATATTAATTATTATATAATGTGAAATAATGACTCAATAGTATTATTATTATTTAGAGACAAGTATTTATAGTGTACTATGTAGGCCTATCCTAGTTTTGTATTCATTACTATGATTATAATTATAATTGTCACTATTATTATTATTATCATTCAGCAATAATATAAATTGAACAAGTGAACGTAGGCCTACGTTTCGAGCTTAATGTAACAGTGAATATGCCTCTTTGGTAGGGTGTCAACCCACAAACGTTATTTAAAATATTAACATGAACTATATGCTATGTTTTAATACTGCCTGTCACGCTATTATCTTCCCTGAGTGACAAAAGAAAACACATCACCCCCACAAAGGTCCTCTTGTGTCTTGCCGGCGCACACACTACAATATCCTGCAGTGTTTACATTGCGTCGAGAACTCGCAGCCACTGGTTTGTAGTCCGGATATAATGATTACACAAGCACACTCACGTTTCAAATCGTTTAAAGAAACTACAAATCCCATATCCTTGCCTACGCAGTGAGCTGTCAGATGCGCTATTCAGCACCTGGCTGCTGAGAGGATGCTGAAGCAGCGTAGCAGAGCATAATACGCGCCCACACCCGCCCTGCTCCTGTTGTTAGGAGGCTGGTTGACTGTAGCACTGCTCTCTTTAAAATTATAATTAAGCAGACGTATTCTGTTGATACGTTTTAGGCGAGCCCGTCGACTGACACCCTCCATACAACGTTGCATGTATTTTACATATTTATCTTTATTAGATTCTAACATTGGCTTATTGGTGTGAATAGTGGGGCTACCTTTTTATTTTGCATCTGCTGTTCAAAGGGATCAACACATAGGCACCATGAGCAGCACTGGTGAGTTATTTCCTCCTCCTTTTAAATGTTGCTGAATCTTAACGATTCTGCACAGATGTACGACATGGGATTCGAGCGCTTATTGCATCTGGATGGGGTTTTCGTGGTATATGCACGGTGGGATCAATACTGGTGGCGTTTGTGTTTCAGTGGTCCAAACCCAGTAACGCCCATTGTCCCTCCGGGTCGTAGCCTATAGTGTGGCCCTTTAAATGTGTTGCAATGCAGTCCATACCACGGGTGGGTGTGGGAATATGTCTGTAGGGAATTTTCAGGGTATGGGATACATAGATTTATGTATTTTGTTAATTTATCGAATATCTGTTTTGTTATCGTGTATTATAACGTATGCATCCTCATGACATTAACACGTGAGACGTGTCATCGTGAGTTTGTATTTGATCTATGATGAAATACAGTTTTCATTGTTGTGACACCCAAACTAGGTTAATGACGAAATAGTAATTTGACTGTCTGTACTGAGACAGTACAGACGGATAATCTGTGATATATTTGCTTTCTCTTAAAGTTTTTTCTCCTGTCTGAAATTCAGGGTGGTGGTTAGAGATGGTGTTTACTTTTGTCCTAGAAAATGTCCATTGTGCAAAGGATTTATAAATGATGTGTAATTAAACCTGTCAGCTAAGTCAGTGTGTCAGCTAAGTCAGTGTGTGTGTGTGTGTGTGTGTGTGTGTGTGTGTGTGTGTGTGTGTGTGTGTGTGTGTGTGTGTGTGGTGTGTGTGTGTGTGTGTGTGTGTGTGTGTGTGTGTGTGTGTGTGTGTGTGTGTGTGCGTGTGTCTGCCGGTCAAACCCATCAAATCCCTTGACCTGTATAACAACATTTCTATAATAATATAAACCAACAACCAACAATCTAACAAGTCTTAAATTACTCTAGATGGCTAACAATTTATGATTGCATGTGATGAACAGTCTGGATTTAAAACACACATGGACACCACTAACCCCTTCTTTACTTGAACACGATGCATGAATAAGAAAAACTATAGAGCAGTATAGTTTCAATGTCAGCATATCACGTTACTACTTTAGTCATATAGCAGATATTTTATACAAAGCAGCTTACATGTGCGGCTAAGAATCGAATACATTTGTGAATATACACTAGTGATTCAATGAGTGCATAGTTTACTAGCATGTTTGCATGGATGTCTCGAGTGTTACGACACAAGTTATTGTTCCGTCTGATGTCGACACTAGTTGGCTTTTGATCACAGGTATAGAGAACAGACCATGATTTTGGTCTTTAGAAGGTCTGCCATCAGTAAAAGCACTTCTTTGGCAGTGAAGCAGGTGTCAGAGTTCCACCCATGGTGACTTCATGCTGTGATCTCATCAAAGAGCGCAACAGGGAACCACCGGAGCCGAAACTTTAGAGGTCCTGGGATCTGTTTATCTGAGTTGAACTTTGCCGTGCGTGGTCTTCTTTTGATAGTGGGGGGAATAGGAAGTTCAGAGCCCAGTTTAGTCTTCTTCTACTATTTAGCCATTTAGGGTTTGCTTCTCCAGGGGCATTTGCGTTTAATCAACTTGTGGGGAGCTTGAGAAGCATGTCATTAAGGAGGAGCAGGTGTAGGGTAAGCCATCTACAGTGAGCATGCCTACAGGTAGAGAGCAGACCTCTCAATCCAAGTGTTGCACCGTAGATAACCCCTTTTTTTTCCCCCACCCACAGGAAATTACATGAACAACTAGAAAGTCCCAGCATCTGGGTAACAGGTGGATTCAGTTTTGCTCTATCTCTCTATCGCACTCTTTAAACAATGTCTTAATGGGTTCACGACCTTGGAAATTCCTGCGTATTACTCATCACTTGTATCCATCACTTTGGTTTCCAAAAGGCCTACCGTCATACATCTTGTGATAATGAGCAGGAACATATTGTAGTCATGGTATGAATCATTTACCAAACACTTTATTTAGCAAGCCCAGCGCAAGGGTTTCCTGAATGCATTCATGCCTTGACATGACCATTTGGGAAGCTACTTTTGGCTCAGCACCTCTCAGATAATTTGTGCAGTAAAATAAGCAATTAGATACATACGAAAAAGACATAGAGGACATCTTCCATTACAAACTACAATGGTTATTATGTATACTAGCTTCCACGAAAAGCTATCATCTGCACCTAGAATCACACAGAAGTGAGAGGCACTTCACCTTCTTGTCAAACTCCCTGGGCGGGGTTTAACAAGAAGTCGGGCTGGTGTTTAACTGACAAAGCCATCTAATTACTGCCTCCAGGTCAGTCTCTCAGCCCCTCCCCAGGATTTATTATTTGAAAAGATAATTTACGGTTAGTGTGTGTAGTCATGCCATGTTGTACCTCTGTCTGAGGGTGGAGGCCCCTTTGGGTGACCTCTGTGTTGGTATAGTTATGGCGATATGCCAGTGGGTGATGGATGGGTTATCACACTGTGACTTGCTGACCAGGTTAGCGAAAGATGAGGGAAACAAGAGACGAGAGGAGGGGAAGCATAGCCTATTCGTCTGCTTTACGGTTTCATAGGGATGCTGTGCTGACCTGTGTGTGTGTGTGTGTGTGTGTGTATGTTTGTGTGTTTGTGCATGTTCTTCCTCTGTAATATTTTGATAATAGCAGTGCTTACAGGGACAATTTAATTTCTTATTTTACCCCAATTTTTCGTCCTTATTGTCAAACTGCATGGACTAAAAAAGGAAGTCATTCCCATAAAGTATCCTATATTTTGCTAAAAAAGTAAATATTCCATTTGCCAGCATGGTTCGAAGTCAGCTAATCTGTGATATCACCGCAGCTGTATTTTGCTAGCAGAGATAAATACTAGTGCTATAACTTACCAGAGACCTCCAACACACACAGACCAGCAATTAAGCCGGCAAAGTGACATGGGTTTGTGACATTTTGCTGGGCCGCTGTTTGCTTGTGTTTGTTGTTGATGCAAACAGCCACTCTGTATCACAATTCGCGTCTACCTTCAACTCTTGAGATTAGAAGCTGTCGTTGGGTTGCTGATTTGAAATGTGTCTGGTTTCTGTGGGTACAGGCTTGTCTAGGAGTTAGGGGTGTTGCTCACTGAGGTGAACACTTCTGGGTGGATCTTCTATGATTTTGAATCGATGAATCTAACCATCACGTTTTTCTTCATCTGTGGTTTGCTTTGTATGTTTACATGATTGCAATACCGGTATAACTTTGTCAAATTGTACCAACCTGATTTTATACTCTCTTTCCCATTATTGTTTCCATACAGTGGAGTGGAATAGATCCTGAAAATAATAATTTATTAGAAATGAGAAAAACTGAAAACTGTACTGAATCAAGAAATCGATCTTGTTCATCCATTTTTAATGAAATTGTGAATGCAAGAATCAAAATCAAATCTAATAGTGAGATACCGGAAGATTTACACACCCTAACCTGTAGTCGCCTTTGAGCAAGATGCCAGACATCACAGTTGCTTTGATAAAAGGGGCTGCTAAATGACAGTTAAGTAGATATACTCAACATTAGACAACCAGTTGCAGCATCTTCTGTCTGGAACAGCACGTCCTAAACTCTGTCTGGAACATCCAACATTCAACACATAAGGAACACATTTCCCAGGGTTCGGATCAACATTGCTTACGTACATTATCTTACAATGTTTGCTAATTAAGAAATGTGTGTGTGTGGCATTCATCCAAAGTAGCTTACAGTAAATCAAAACACACATCCTTAATGAGATTGAGGGTTAGGCATCTCACTCATAGATGCATGAAGGTAGCAGACAGACAATGGAGATCGAACGCAGTACCCTTTCGGTACTGCTAGGGTGTTTGACTCCCTGCCGAAAGGAACCGGGTCTGAACCCTGATGCCGGCAGTCTACCTGTAGGCATCCCTGAGCAAGATGCCCCAACCCCTACTGTTTCCATAATGACCTGTCTCTGCGTCTCCTAAATTATAAAATTGTGCTGTCAGGCAAAATGAAGAACACACATGGACAAAGGAACAGGATGCAGAGTCATAATGTACGGAACGACCAGTAATCCTAGGAGATTCTTAGACGCTTCATATCCAGGAATAGCACGAGTCGCGACTCATATACTGCATACCGGTCCCTCGAATCCAAATGCTTGCGTGTATTTGTGTGTGGGAGTGTGGGTGTTAGTGTGAGAGAGAGAGAGAGAGAGAGAGAGAGAGAGAGAGAGAGAGAGAGAGAGAGAGAGAGAGAGAGAGAGAGAGAGAGAGAGAGAGAGAGAGAGAGAGAGAGAGAGAGAGAGAGAGAGAGAGAGAGACGGAGAGAGGGAGGGAGGGAGGGAGGGAGGGAGAGAGGCAATGGAATTCAGAAGATGGTGTGTGTGACTTTGTGTGTGTGTGTGATAACATGTGAGATGTGGTGTGTGCATGTGTCCTTGTGACAGTGGTTGCATAGTGGGAACAGCTGAAAGTGTGTGTGTGTCTTTGTTTGTATGTATGTGTATGTGTGTGTTTGTATGTTGAGGTGTGTGTGTGTGTCTGTGTGTGTGTCTTTGTTTGTATGTGTGTGTGTGCGCGCGTGCTGTGCGGCGGAGGTCTACTAAAATAGACGAGGTGCTACACAGCGCTGAACCTCTCTCTATGCTATCGGCAAAGTATATGATTATATATTTAATAGTATCCATCTGTCAAATCACTCCCTTACTCTCCCACATAACTTCTGTTACCACTCCTGTAAATATAAAATGGTGAAAATCTCAGTGTGTTTGTGTCTGAGCGGGGGAATGGATGTGCTGCCAGCTTCAGTTTATTTGGTAATACAAACACTTTATCCAATCTCACTTTCAGTACGTACTGTATGCATACATAAACACAGCACTACATCACTGTGGATGGTGTTCAGAGCCATGAGGTAGATGGTGAGGTTGGTTAGCTTTGAATACCAATTGAAAACGTCTGTGTCTGAACCCCAATGTACGCTGTGTGGATGTTCAATCCCTACCTCATCCTTAATGACAAGTATAATTTTCTTTCGTATGATTGTAGGTCGGTTTGATAAAAGAGTATGCTTAATTAGTTAATAGTGCATTGATGACTATGACTAAGCAGTGGTTCGAAGTTTAATTCATTAGTTTTTCTGTCAGCTTTAGAAAGTGAAACCTTTATATCGTCGGTTTAATATGGTAAATTATAGTTGACTGCAGCTTCGGGTTTAATGAGGATTTAAGGAGAAAACTCTTCTCCAAACACTGCTGGAAAATAAAGAGCTCATCAAAAAACCAATCATTTTTTCCTTCGAGGAAAAAACATTTTGTGTAGCAAATAATTCCAAATTAGGTAAAAGGGATGTCCAGGGTACTTCAAGATTGGCCTGAGTAATAGGTTTGATAGAAAGTTTAACTAGTTTGTTCTAAACAAACAAGCATGCTTACTTTCTTGAAATCCTGTCATATATTTCATAGTATAGTTTTCTTTGGAGTTCTTCAGTGTCAGTCTTGAATTCCGGTTTTCTGCATATTTAACTAATGAATACAAAAGATCAGGACTATGTGGGCTGAATGACTTCAGAAGCAGCGGTTGCTAGTGGTTCTATTATTGACATACAGATGTGGTGGATGTGCTTGCTGTGTGTTTGTGAAGCAAGGTGTGGAATGTCATCATGCGGTGATAGCTGGAACACAAACCCCTAGCCTCCGTCTGTTCAACCGACATGAGACGTTTCAGTAAAAAAAGAATCGGGCACTGTTGCTACTTCAAAGTAGCTAGCATTCAACATATAACATTTTACATTTGTTTGTGAGATGAGACAGTTTTATCCAAACCAACAATTTTATCCAACGTAAGAATAACAGGAGCCATGTACAACACAATATAAAATTGTGAACAAAGAAAAACAAATTATGTACAAGAACAGCATGCTAGTCTCGGATGGAAAGCAGACACTGATGGTCAGCTTTGCTTTTAAAGGTCCATCATGCAACGATTTGACTTAATAAGTAGACCTTTACGGCCACCGTTTTAGATTGATCAGAATTCCCCTCACAATCTTTTTCAACATCAGCTCATGTAAGTAATACAATCATATAGCATGCATTCTACCTCATATGACAGGGAAACTCAAATGTTCAATATTTCTATATTTATTTACTCATAAATTCTATTTTCTATCAAATCAACATACGCAAGGGATGCTTACTCATTCAGTTACAGTTTGTTACACATAAATGGAAGCCGGGAAACCAACATGGCTGCTGTGTGCCTGGTTTCTGGTATGAGTCACACTCTGGTGAAAGGAGGGTGAA
>OLKM01000070.1:156939-181939 GCA_900291075.1 Melanogrammus aeglefinus
TGAGGATTTGAGATAATTTATTTGAAATTGGAAGAGTCTAGTAAACTTAATCCCCATTCTAACCAAAAGGTTTTCCCAACACTAGTGGAAAAATTCGTTGTTATTTTTTGTGGGGTTTTACATTCCAGGTATAGACGTGAACATTGATCGACAAGAGATCCTGTAGGCTCTCTTCCTCAACCCACTCCCGTGTTCAAAACCAATCCGATCAGCGGCCGGATGAAGAGCCCAGCTTGAATCACAACACATATTCAATACTACACCCTTTTAAACATGCCAAGGTCTAATCAGAGATTGCATCATCACATGTTGTTGTGTGAGTATATGTGTGGGGGGTGAGAGAGTGAGAGAGTTAGATAAGAGTTGTGTGCAAGCAGGAGTTGAACATGCTGTTGGTCAGGTTCAAAGGGTGAATAAGTGCGTAATGCATTCCTTGGTTCTCCGCTCTCGTGCACACACCCTCATCGTGCACATGCCCTCATCGTGCACACGCCCTCATCGTGCACACGCCCACAACGTGCACAACCCAATTGCAATTCTCACAGGCGTGACCATGCTGTGTTTGTTTGTGGGTGTAACTTTATTTATATATCCCTTTTTTAAAACTCACATTTACAAGGTGCTTAACACACACTCGCGCGCACGCACGCGCGCACGCACGCACGCACGCACACACACACACACACACACACACACACACACACACACACACACACACACACACACACACACACACACACACACACACACACACACACACACACACAGTAAATGTATTACAATCTAAAACCACAGCACAATGAGAAACAGACCAAACTAAAACCAGCCAAACGATAAGAGGGATGGAGCTATAGGAAGGCTTGCCTATAAAGAGGTTGTTTTAGAAGCGGCTTTAAAGGGTTCAAAGTTTCAGGGAACAAGATTCCAGAGGGTCCCAAAGGGCCACATCGGGGACGAGGTCTTGCAATGGGGGATTGCATATCAACAGGATCTTTAGTTTATTCTGACCGAAGAAAAGTAATGTGGGATGGACGGGTAGCTCAGAACCTAATTTAAATGCAATTTATCGTTTATTTATTGAAAGGAATAAGGAAAGAACCACGGAGAAAAAGTAAAATGTTAAATTCCTTATTGAATTCATACATTTTGCACGAGTTTGTGTGTGTGTGTGTGTGTGTGTGTGTGTGTGTGTGTGTGTGTGTGTGTGTGTGTGTGTGTGTGTGTGTGTGTGTGTGTGTGTGTGTGTGTGTGTGTGTGTGTGTGTGTGTGTGAGAGCTTGTATGCATGAAGGGCAGGTTTGTAGATTCCCAACTGACCATCTGTAAAACAATGGGGCAGCGTTCTTCTTCCCTGAGTTCTCTGCAGTGTGTCTGAACAGTCCGCCCCCAGAGGGCCTCAATCAAGGCTTATCAAACCTCACTCAATATCTTTTTTCCCCCCATCATTCGTTGTTGTTCGGCATGTTTGCCTCTGATGACATTCTTTTAGGAAAATATTAAATATTAAAATATTTTGGAGCTGATATAAAAAGTCAGAAGGAACTTTCCATGTCTATCTATTGGCAATCAGACACATGTGCAATGTGAACATCCCCACGTCTAATGCCTTTTAAACATTACAGACCATTGAAGTGTGAAGTGGATTTTAGGGCACCTAAAAAGATGCTGACGTCACCGCTGAGTAATTGGCAGAATACAACAGGCCAGGTTATAATAGTAAAACAGCAGATTTGGTGCCTAAATTTAACTTGGAGGAGGGGGCGGATATCCATGCCGGGGGAGACGCCACCGGTCAGGCCTGATAAGAGACGCTGATTGCGGTAAAGGACGGTCAGCGTGTGTGCGACAGATTTCCCAAATGTGCCGTCATCCCTTTTTGAAGCTCCAGAAGCTTCTATTAATATAAAAAAAATAGCACCGACATACCTTCAGAGAGAGAGAGAGAGAGAGAGAGAGAGAGAGAGAGAGAGAGAGAGAGAGAGAGAGAGAGAGAGAGAGAGAGAGAGAGAGAGAGAGAGAGAGAGAGAGAGAGAGAGAGAGAGAGAGAGAGAGAGAGAGAGAGAGAGAGAGAGAGAGAGAGAGAGAGAGAGAGAGAGAGAGAGAGAGAGAGAGAGAGAGAGAGCGAGAGAGCGAGAGAGCGAGAGAGCGAGAGAGAAGTACCGGGTGTGAGTGTGAGCTGAGGTCTCTCTATCCCCTACCGGTCCTCCCGGACAGTGAAGCTCGTGTTGCTCACCGTGCCGCAGCAGCAGCAGCAGCAGCAGCGCGCGACTACACGCTCCTCGGTCGCCGTACGCTCGAACACTGACCGAACGCTTCGGAGATTTCACTATATTGATTTTTATCCGCCCTTATAAAAAACGAGGATACACGTTTGCCTACGGACGAGGATCAGACTCGAATTTACCATGCCGGAGGAAAAAGGTAAATGCTTAAAGAAAGTGTTTACTGCCAGACACACACACACACATACACACAGACAAACACCAAACACACACACACACACACGCACGCACGCACGCACTGTTGAGTGTGCATATCCTATCCTACTTGCAGTTCATTACGCTATTGGAAGATTTCGTGTGATTTATATCGCGTTTTGATTGGTGACGACTCATGCCTCATTGTATCCATTCACAGCCCCCCCCCCCCCCCCCAACCTTGTAATGCAATCGCTGCTACCACATCACTACTTCTCACTATCGACCTGACACTTATAAACACCGTGGCTCATTATAAACGAATCACAAACCAGCAGCAGTGGGACATCTGAGGAAAAAATACAAATATGTCCATATGCTGCCTTGCTCCCATTGGGAATGCTCCTAATTGAATTGATACAAATACCAAGGAAATATTGTTGGTGTCGTCCAATACTGTATTATACTTTCTGATATTTTGTGTGGGTGTGTGTGTGTGTGTGTGAGAGAGAGAGAGAGTATGTGAGTGAGCATGTGTGCATGTGTACGTACATGTTTGTATCACTGTCAGTGAAATTCCCAAATGACAAGCTGTAAAAAATAATGGGGCAACATTCAGTTACCCAGAATCCATGCCTCTTACAGCATGGGCTTACAGCATGAGTGCTTCCCCAATATTGTCCGGTTTGCCCGAAAGCCCGCTCACGACACCCCCCTGGCAACAAGGCTGTTGTTTGGGACCCCAGCCCAGATCCCTGACACTATAGAGGCCCGGCCAGTTGGGCTCCCCACCCCAGACAAGACGCCAGAGTGGCGGGCCTATGGGGAGGGAAAATAGCCCGCTATTGGATACTTTGTTGGTCATAGGTGTTTGTAACATCCTGCTTCTCTATATCGGTGTGTATCTGTCTGTGTGTGCGCGTTCGTGTGTGTGTGTGTTTCAGTTACAGGAGCTCTTTAAATGTGTCAGTGATGGAATGCAATAGGACGTATAACCTACATGCGTGTGTGTGTGACTATGTATGTGTGTCTGTGTGTGTGTGTGTGTGCGTGTGTCTGTGGTGTGTGTGTGTGTGTCTGTGTGTATGTGTCTGTATCTGTGTTTGGTGTGATTGTGTGAATGTGTATGCGTGTATGTGGGAGCATGCAGCCAACGACCCCCTCTTCATTCAATTCTATGTTCCCTAGCAGCCATGCTACTGGTTTGGTACTGGTTTCCCCAATAAAAAAAATGTCCAACCCCCTGGGACTATTCTCCAAAGTCAAGTCCTCACGAGGCAAGTTAAAAGCTAAACTGTTAACAATTTAGACGTGTAGGTCCCTACCTTAGGTCCACAATACGTGTCTTTTAAGAAGCCTGGAAGACCTGAAATGCGAGATCATATTAACAGGGATTCTGGTTTTTAGGTGTGGAACACCTGAGCGACACATGTTCAATGTTTATCCAGTTCTGCGTGGTTATGTTCCCCGGGGCATGTAGACAGAAGCATTTAGGATGACACGCTTAAGGCACATCTGCACTATGTGTTTAAACACACACAGTCTCTCCGCAAGACTTGGGTCTCCTGCAAGGGCAGCATATTCCTAGGGTTATGGTGTAACAGTTGGCTACATGTTAGATGCAGACCCTCTTCAAACTGGCTTGTGTTCAGTCTGCCTGTCTGCCAGTCTGCCTGGAAGTCAAATAGAGAGACAGACAGACAGACAGACAGATAGAAACGTTTGAAGAAGAACAGGGCGAAAGAAGTCCTTGAAGAAACCTTGTTCTGCTTTTAGCTAATATTGTCGTTACTCTGTATGTGGCCTGTTATGAACGGTATGTACCGTAAAAATGTGCAATGTGAGCTATATTTAGACACTAACTGACAGCGTGTGTTGTCATGGGCGTGTATTATTACAATGCGGTAGCCAGGCGTGGCAGTCACAGCCAGAGTGTAGGAGCAGTTAGTGCTGTCCTTTCAGACTCCTAGTACCCCGAGAAGGGAGTAGCAAGCACTTTTTTAGTCTAGCTACCATATTGGGTCCTAACTCTAGGATGAAAAGCACTTTGTCTGTGCCATATAGAGGATACAAAACAGTTGGGTTTTAGCAAGAACATCAGTATTTTCCAGAACATCAGAACTGGATGCACTCTGTTTACACTATATTAAACACACAAAAACTGCAGAAAAGGGTTGTGGCAAAGTAGTATACATTCGCTTCTAGCCTCCACCTAATGGTAACATGGCCATGGTGTTGTTTTGGGGGTACTGAAGAGGAGCAAGGTAGGCTGGCCTCGGTATTCCTGAGGTGTTGAATCCTCCCTGGCGTACCCCAGTGTGTTGGACACTGTCCTCGCCTTCCCGGCCCAATAACTGCCATCCAAGGAATTTATGTCACATTGTTGCTGTTTGGAAGCCCAATGGAATTAGGTTTTTCCACTAATCATTTGTATACACATGTGGTAGAAATCGATCTCCATCCAGCTCTCATGAAGATGCTGTTCTACAAATGCTGAGTCATGTTGGTTTTCCGTCATGATTGTACCCATGCTTACAATCACACATAGACTGTCAACACAAAGGACTATGGTGGCTTTATATTGAGATTTTGCGGTTGTTGCTATGTCATAGTGTCTGTCGAGGAGCGGTCACATGACCCCGAGGGCATTATTCAGCACAGCTGCTCTCAGGCAGGTGTAGAGCTCCTCTACGTTTTTTTTCTCTCTCCTCTTCTTTAATTTTTCCTCTGCTATCCTCTGTTATTCTCTGCATTGTCTACGCTCATCTAATTTCTTCTCTCACCTTATCTCTCCACTCCTCTGCTCTTCTCTTTCTCTCCTCTTCACTTTTCTGTTCATCTCTGATATCCTTTGCCTTCTTCCCCAACTCTCCTCTTCTCCTTTTCCCTTCTCCTAATCTTCTGCTGTCCTATGCTCTCCTCTCCTCCGCTCTCATCAGGTGATATAATGTTGGCTGCTTTGTTAGCATGCCACATCCCCAATGATTATTCTGTCAACATCTCTGTTATTCGCTCTGTTTCCTCTCAAGCGGATTACGGAACTATTTCCGGAGCTATGCTCTAATCAGAGCTGGAGGAAGAAGATGGGACGAGAATGTATGTAAAAATGCTGATTTGTCTCCGCCTGTCATTCCTAAGTAAATACCATTCAGTCCCGGGAAAATGACAAACATTCCATCGATGCGTGTTGCAGGACCATGTGGAATTCAAGGGTAATTCTACTGGCTGGGTTTCCACCTCCAGGAGAGGAGAATAAAACGTCACAATCCCTCAAGCTAGATTTTATATGTGTTGAACGCCTCTCATGGATCACAATCTTATTTTGCTCGTCATATTTTGAAAGTTGAAGTCGATTGAATCGATTGTGACCAAACTTTACAGGGATCAATCAATTTTAGCCACAGAAAGAGATTAAAGAACATGAGGGGGCCCCCTCAAACAAAGAATAATATTGGCTTAAGGTGTCGGGTTTGAACCCCAACATCCGCAGTTTACCTAAAGGCATCCTTGTGCAGGATGTCACAACATTTCAATGTGGCTTTCACCAGAAATTCCCCTTCTGTGTTCCCTGCCCTGTCTTTTGGAAGAGAACTGTTTAAACTTCGGAAAATGGAACCCTGGCTCTTTCACAAGCTTCCATTGTGTCATGTTGTCCACTGAGGTCAATGTGTAGATGACCAACCCTCCCCCCCCCCCCCCCTCAGCTCTTTGGCCCTCAGGTTGTAAGTAGCCCGTCTTAAAATTTTCCCGACATCCCATAACAGAAGCAGAAAACTTATTTTTCAGGGACTTGTTGTGACAGTAGGTAAATGATTCAATATCACTGAAACATTTGACATCTTTTTGGATAGTACAGTGAGCCCAGACCTCTCCTTCTCTCTGTTTTCACCATACATCTCTAGCCCATCCCTTCCTTCCACTTTTGCGCTGTATTTCCTTGGTCTTAAGAGAGTGTGAGATAAGGTAGAGTGTGTTTTGATGAGGTTCAAGGGTCCTTATATAACACCTAATGGAAAGCCTAACAGGAATGGTGGGCTCATTAGTTGCACATTAGCCTCGCGTGATGGCAGGACTGTGGACAAAGCACTTGTAGTTCTCCCCCTGAAGGCAACAGCTAGGGCTTGAGGGGGTGCCTACAATGCAGAATCCGAATATCAAGGGGCAATTTTAATAGGCATGGCATTTTAAATGCACTGAAGTTCCCAAGCTACATTCAAAGTTTATCAAATTCTCTGCGAAAAAAAATAGTGTCAATTCAAGCGGTCTTTCCGATTTAATTTGGAGAAACAGGAATACACATTTGATTTCCATTGGTCAACTTTGAACATGGCATTTAAACTGAACTTCCTGAAGGTTTGGTAGTTGGTTGGCTCAACCGAAAGAAGCATTGTCGTGGGGAAACCTGATCATTATTATCTCCTGGCCCCCGTCAAAGGGCCAATGAGCATGCTTCACAGCTGGAATGTGGCAGTGGCCTGTGGAATCCCTGTCAGGGTTAAGGAGCGCTTATTTTTAGTCCAGGGGTGCCAGGAGAGGTTACTTATGGGACTGTCTCTCTCACGATATGGCTGCCTTTATGTTCTTGCTGTGTCAGTTGGTATGCTAGTTGGAAAAGAAGCAACCGACGATTGGCTGCCTTCATGTAGTTGCCAACCTTTTTTGAGTACTGTACCCCTTTGAATATATCAGCGCCTTGTGAAGTTCTGTGTTATTTGCATAAAAGTGGATAACGGTTAGCATGGGGTAAATGAAGGGAAGTAAACTCTCTCCCCAAATTGCTGTCATACTTCTGCTCTCTATTTCTGGAACCTTCCCACCGATCCCCTGTGATTCACACTTGCACCTCTAGGGGCAAGCGTGTGATTCCCTGAGGCACCGGTCGCGTGCCACTCGTTGAACCTCACCTTCCACGTGTAACAAGCAGAGGAAGGGAATGCAGGCTGCAGATAAAGGACATGTTTGTGAAGGCTGATTGCGTATCATAGAGAAAATCTGTCACAGACAAAGACAACATACAAAAACTTCCTAAAATATGCAAATAACCACCATGTTTTCAGCCACGCGGTTCAGAACCCTCCAGTTTGTTTACGGCTCATTTACATTTTATATTTCATATAGGGGATTTTTTGTGACTTTTATTCAAAGCGACTTACAACCATTCATTCACATATTCACAAACCGGCGGAGATGACCACAAAGGGCGACAGCCAGCTCGCCATGAGCAGTCCGGGTGAGGCGTCTCACTCAGGGTCACTTCGACACTCAGCTAGGAGGAGCCGGAGATCGAACCAGAAACCTTCTGGTTACAACTCAACCCGCTCTACCTGCTCTGTTGCTATGTCGCCCCAACACATCACCAACACCTACGTGCCCCCTTTGCATACCCTAGCCTCACTCTTAAGTGTGCTTTCATACAGGCTCTATCTGCACTCTACACCAGCATTTCATTCACGTTCCAGTGTTCCCCTCTGGTATTTAATGTACGGGTGGTGACCAAAATAAACCCTGTGTGGGAAGGAAACTGCATGCGCTCTGCTGTGACCTTTGAGCAACAACGACATCATCACCAGCGACAGTGGCGGCAATGGCGGTGGGCGCCTGAGACAGACACGAGTGCGGCTGACTGACGATACGGACAGCTGAGTCCTGTCGGGGTGAAGGGGGACGAAAAGGGAGAGGGAGGGGAGAGAAGTCGTCTTCTGTGCCAATAGGGTTTGATGGGTCCTCCGGGGCCCCGCCCCCCTTTTTGCGTTGCGGTGCATTTGTTTTTCTAACATGAAGTTGGGGGGATACGGGATCCCTATGACAGGTGCACATGTCAGCAGCAATGTATGGGACCCCCCCCATCCCACTCCACACACACACACACACACACACACACACACACACACACACACACACACCACACACACACACACACACACACACACACACACACACACACACACACACACACACACACACACACACACACACACACACTGACTTTCTCTCGTGCTTTCTCTCTCCATCTTTGTCACCATCATTCCCTCGCTCTATCTCTCTCTCTTCAGCTCTCCCGCGCTTATCCACTCTCAAACCTATTTATCTGATTGCCTTGTCTTCCTCTTCTTCTCTCTATACTTTGTATAAGCGTCTAGTAGCCTCTCTCTCTCTCTTTTTCTCTCACTCGCTTTCTCTAATCTTCTCCCTCCCAGCTCTGATCTCTCTGTCCGTCTCATCTTCTCCTCATCATGTGGTTTCAGTCAGCTTCACCCCACACTATTGTTTTAGCCTCTCTCCTGAATCCCAGTCTTTATGAGCCAGCTTGACCACATGTATCTCTAGGATGAGTTGCGAGCATTAGCATCAAAAGATATAGGGACGGGCAATACAAACTAAAGTCTAAAGTCTGGGTCCAGTTTCGTGTGTGGGATTGTCTTGCAAACATTATGGCCCAGATGAATCATTATTCATCATTATCATCATCATAGCAAATCATGCCACGTCATAGCATATCATATAATGAGTATATAATGAGATTGGATACAATTAGGCCTGGCAGTCTAATGCATCGCAGTCCAACCAGATGCTGGGTCAACTAGCATAGTAAGTTCAGGTATGGATGTAGTGTATAGCTTACTCACAAACACCTAAATGGTGCCTTCTTTATAAATAGCTAACCACTGTTTTCCCCATACTGGGTGAGAAAAGCTGTGAAGATAATGTGTTACTTCTGCTGGTGTGTAAATCACAGGGATCTCCCTATAGTAACCAACACAGGCCTGAGGACACACATTAGTTTGCTCTCTCTTTTCCTCTCTGCGGAAGAGACCATCGTTGAAGGAGCTCTCGCTACGTCACTCGTCATTAGGTGAACTAGGTTGAGTCCTGCTGGAGAATGAATTTCACAAACATGTGGTCCAGGCACTGTTAAATTCTCTAAGTGGTGGTGGAGGGATGGACAGAGCTTAAGAGGATGAAAGGCTCGAGAGAAGGAGGAAGGACAAGGGTAAGGGAGAGAGAGAGCACAAACTATGGCTGGAGGGGATAAGACTAGAAAACACAGGCTTCCTTCACATAGAATGAATCATCGTTGGAGAGTATTCCCTACCTACTAAATTCTCTCAGTCTCTCTCTCTCTTTTACTTTCTCTCAATTAAATGAATGGCCAAGGGCTTTATTGGCAATTTATGTCAATTGTCAAAGCTCTCGCTCTTGTTCTGCTCTCGCTCTCTCTTTCTTTCTATCTTTCCTTTCTCTCTCATCGTCTCTTCGAGAAAGCAAAACTGTTCTCTCTCTTTGAAAAAGCTCAGACTTGGTTGGACGGTCTCCTGTCAAAATTCTTATCGTTGCCATGGCTAAACATGTGTTTGGAAGAACTGGTATTAATTGCATGAATTATAAGTCGATTAATGGTTTATCGTCTTCGTTTTGTCAATAAAAAATTACAAAAATTATTTTGAAGTGTTTCAAAGTAGGGCAGAACTTAAAAAGATCAGGGATGTTCGATATGTCGTAATAACGGTTCAGCGTCTTTCGTTTGTGTTTTGCCTGAGTGGTTGTCACGGTGATCTGGAGGCGATGATGATCTGCCTCCCCTTGATCTGTCGCATCGCAGATGGTAACAGAAAACACTGCCGTTGGCGTAGGATATTTCTCCTCTGTCAGAAGACGAAATCGAACACAACATTGTGCGCCACACCCTCCAGCCCACGCTCCGTCACGATCACAACTGCTTTGGTTTTTGGTTTATTGCAACTGCGTCAGAAACACATACACCCACAATCAATTGAGTGTGTTTTTACGTATGTTTGTGTGTGTTGGCTGGTGAAGATATGGCTCGGACTTATGTATGCGATGTGGGCTATGATCTAACAACTCTCTCTCCCTCTCTCTCCCTTTGTCCCCCCCCCTTCCCCTTCACAGTGTTGCAGCAGCAGGCTGTCCACAGCCCTCTGGAGCAGCCAAAGCCCAGGCAAGGTGCCCAAGGTGGAGCAGGAGGCGGGGGAGTTGCAGGTGGAGGTCGCACGGGAGGAGGCCCCATCCCCTGTCAGAACTGTGGCAAGCCGTGCAAGGGGGAGGTGCTGCGCGTGCAGAACAAACACTTCCACATCAAGTGCTTCGTCTGTAAAGGTACCTACCGGGCCCCTCTCTGACGCAGGTCATAAGGACAGTACGGCAGCGGTGAGGGCTGTGTGGTTTGACTCCCAGCCGAAAGAGGCTGGGTTTGGACTCCGATGCCTTGAGTCCACCTGTAGGCCTCCTTCATCAAGATACCCTAACCTGGCAGCTCCTTCATCGTCAGTTGCTTTGGATTGAAGCTTTGGCTTGACCTCATAGTGAAGAGTTGATGTGTTTCCTCCAAATATCTTCAAACCCAGTTCCTGTGTGTGTGTGTTTGTGTGTGTATATGTGTGTGTGAGTCATTGTTTCTGTGTGTGTGTGTGTGTTTGAGATGGGTGGCTGCAGGTGTGTGTCACATTTTTATGTGCTGAGTATGTTGTACGAGTCTGTGTCTGTGTGTGTGTGTGTGTGTGTGTGTGTGTGTGTGTGTGTGTGTGTGTGTGTGTGTGTGTGTGTGTGTGTGTGCCTGCATTTAAGTATCTCACCACTAGCCTCGTGTCCGTCGCCGCCACCGCTGTTGTTGTTGATCAACACGGCGCTACGGTTGCTAGGCAACCGGCGATGTCGCTCCACATTGTCGAGCAGCTTCCCTCGGAGTCTATAGCGTTTCTTCTTACATCAGCAATGCAGCCCCACCTGACCCCCCACCCCTCTGTCAGCCCCACCCCTGTCAACCGGCTCCCTGATGCAGACATGAATATGATGTATTCATGTTTATCTAGATCAGTGCCATACACTGGGTGTCAATATAAAGAAAACAATAAACAATATCACTTATTTATTCATTACAGTCAGAATCAAAATTACTTTTATTACATCTTGTTGTACAAGTACACAAAGATTAAAATGTAAGTAAATAAATGAAGGACAAATAAGTAAAAATAAGTAAAATATTAGTAGCGGCATTAAAGCATTAAAAAATACATTCATGCCTTGTCTCTTTCATTTTTAATTGAACACTCAAAGGTTGTTTTGATGAAACTCCAATTCTTATATTGAGTAAGACGCTTGCATGCTCGGCACCCAAGAAGGCATATAAATACCATGTCGTTTCCACCATCAGACGACACCCCTACACACACACACGTTCACACATGAACACGTGCACTGTGTTCATGTGTGAATGTGTGTGTGTAGGGGGTGCAGCATGCACACGCATCTGTGCACACTCCTGGGCAGGCAGTTTACAGTTTCAAAAAAAAAGTTTCCATAGGTCAGATGGGAGTGTCCACATGCCACCTATAACTCTCCATCTGGAGTCTGCCTCGCTCTGCCTCGCTCTGTCTCGCTCTGGCTCGCTGCCCACCGTAACGGTTGAGGTACAGGCAGTAATACGCAGCATGTTTGCCGTGTCTGCACCCCACATTCAAGTCTAGTCTTAGGAGAGAGAGGGAGAGGGAGGGAGAGGGAGAGGGAGAGGGAGAGGGAGAGGGAGAGAGAGAGAGAGAGAGAGAGAGAGAGAGAGAGAGAGAGAGAGAGAGAGAGAGAGAGAGAGAGAGAGAGAGAGAGAGAGAGAGAGAGAGAGAGAGAGAGAGAGAGAGAGAGGCTGCTAGACGCTTATACAATGGTATAAAGGGAAGTTTAAGGAAAGTTTAATTGTTTATTGTCACGGTGTTCCCATAACTTGTCTTGGTGACTTCAACTTAATTCAAATTGTTACGATTATTTAAACGGCTTATTCTCTAAACACGTCTCCCACCCTCCCCAGTAAGAAGGGGGAACCTTATGTAAGCCGTCTCTCAGTTTTCTTTTCCCCACATAAACTTCATTTATATTGTTTTGTGGAGCCAAGGGGCCCTTTGGAGGCTGTAATTGTAATAAAGGGCAGTACGGCTATACTTGACTTGGCACACATTCACAAACACAAACACACAGAGAAAAAAACGGCACACTAATCAAGCTATTCCGAAGTCAACTGCAACCCGATTCAAGTATTCAGGTTGTAGCCAGACTGGAATATCCGGATGGGTGTGGGGATAAAATAAATAGTTTGCTGTCGGATTAAGTTCGTCAAACAGCAAACGCATTGGCAGGTTCAGTTAGGCAGTAAAGGCCACATTTTGCGATGTAAGTACATGCGAAGCGACATAAAGACAATATCTAGATTACATCCCAGTCTAGTTAGCACCTTGGTATCAGAGCCATTAGTCTCTTTCCAAATTGAGCTAGAAAAAAATATTCGTGCATCTCCTTGTGTCTGGATTAGTGTCAGGTTCAGCTAGCCTGGGAGCTAGCCAGTGTATTATTAGCCTAGCCTATTAGACAGTGCAAAGGGGATCAAATTTGTATTTATTGGCTGATTAACACCAGTCACAGCCTAAGCAGCCAAGCTAAATTAGGCCAAAATAATAACTAATAATAATAATAAAAAAAAATAGATAGCAATGCCATCAAAGAAGACATATTCCCCTACTTCTAGGAAGTATTTAAATGTCGACTTGCAGATTTTGACAGACATCTTGCATCGGTTTGACGTGAGCAGCAGAAACTGTTTGATCTGCTCACAATTTCTGATTTAATATTCTGGCTTTCATCTACTATTTGAACTGCTTTGCCAATGCTAATTGATGTTTTCACCGCAGCGGCTATCAGCACCCAGCTGTGTCGTCAAGGAAGTGTGTTTTGTTTAGTCGCGGAAATGCACACCACGTATCTGCCTCTGTCCAGACCTCCCAGGGGAGTCAAGACACCAAGCTAGCCAAAGACTGACCCAAGGCTGTAAGCGTTTTTTACAGCGGACCCATCGCATCACCTCAATAGCATTTCTCGCATAACAAGGGAATACTCAGCTGCCAATAACGCACAAGAAAACCCAAACACAAAACCCCCAGGACACACCCTCGCTCTGGAAGTGTTCTCAGTGCACAGCGATGCTAGCTAGAATTTGTCTGCACAATGAGCAGTGCTGTTCTGCCTCTCTGTTACACTAATACTCTCGCTGTGGGAATCGTACATCACTCCCATATATAGAAATGCAATGACTCAGGCAGCAGACTCACTCACAGACTTTAATTAGCTTTGATTCGTTCACTTCAAATAATCATATGTGACGGTAAACATCACCAATGTGCCATATTTTCAAATAAATACATGCAAATGTTACTTTAGTCTGCGCTTTGTCCATTGACCACAACAACTTCACGTGTGAGCTAAAAAACAACTCAAATTCAGACCCCATAACAGAACAGAACAACCTTACCCAATGCCATTTATTATCCTCTGCCACCCGCACCATTGTTTACCATCGCTATCTGGGACAAGATGGCTTCCTTCCTGGAAGTGGTCTCATTAAGTGCGACCCCCCCCCCCCCCCCCCAGTTCACACACCCCTCTTTAGGGGGAGAGAGTGGGAGAAAGTGAGACAGAGGTAGGAGTTGTACTGATAACAGCTGGTTGTAATGTTCTGAGCTGGGTGTTGTCGGTCGGGCCTTTGGAACCGGTCCTGAAGACGACGTAATTGGGGATGGTGGGGACGTGCCGTGTGTGTGTGTGTGTGTGTGTGTGTGTGTGTGTGTGTGTGTGTGTGTGTGTGTGTGTGTGTAAATTAGCTGTTATTTGAGCATTGTGGGGCAGAGCGCAGGGTGTGTCCCAGGGGAGGCCTGTTCCTTGTGTCAGACCTTCAGATTGTATGGCTCTGGATTTCTCAAGGCCTAGTCCACTTCTTTACAAATCGATGGCAGCAGGCTTACTGCTACTCAAGGTCATAGCAACACCCCACACAGACAGATACTAACACGCACGCGCACACACACACACACACACACACACACACACACACACACACACACACACACACACACACACACACACACACACACACACACACACACCACACACACACACACACACACACACACACACACACACACACACACACACACACACACACACACACACACACACACACACACACGTACACAGACATAGATATATTGATACACTAGGAGATACATACACACACAGACATTTATACATACATAGAAAGATACACACACATACATACACAAATAAACAGAAACAAGGAGATAGACAAAAAAAAGATACACTTACAAACACACACACACAGTCCTTAAAAAGCACAACATAACTCATTGAAATAGGTCTTTTTAAAGTATTGGACATAGTTTGACTCTACTATTCTCTTTAATGTACAACCTTTACAATGTCCATACAGGCGCAAACATTCAGACATACACACCCTCACACCCCGCCACACACACACACACACACACACATGGAATTGTATTTAACTAGCTTATCCTACTTCCTATAGCTCTGTTTCTGTCCAGCTAAGTTGGTAGTGCTTGATATTAAGAGTTAGGAGTTTGATTCCACTGGGATATTTGCACTTAGCCATGAATTTAATCTGAATATAAAACGTTCTACTTTCTCAGATGCATTCCTTTGTTGATGCTTGTGAGAAATCTATTGAACATACATCTACGTGCACTTTCACATTCCTCTAATGCATTACCATTCTGGATCCAGTTCTTCATGTCCTGGGCCAAGTTGTTATCCATAATCCAGGCAGGTCTTGGGTTGTGCACAACCCCCCATGCCAGCGCATGTGAAGGTTCATTTGTTAAATAATCAGCGACGAAGTAAAGCAGAACTACCAACAGAATACCAGGCTGGTTCTTCTGTGTTACAGGCTGATTCCTCTGTGTGTTACAGGCTGATTCCTCTTTGTGTTACCAGGTTGATTCCTCTTTGTGTTACCAGGCTGATTCCTATGTGTGTTACAGGCTGATTCCTCTGTGTGTTACAGGCTGATTCCTCTTTGTGTTACCAGGCTGATTCCTCTGTGTGTTACAGGCTGATTCCTATGTGTGTTACAGGCTGATTCCTCTGTGTATTACAGGCTGACTCCTCTGTGTGTTACCAGAAGTGAATCTAATTGGTATTAACTGTAACAGGCAGATGGCTAGGCCTCCGGTATTGCTGCGTGCGACTTTCTTTCGAGAACTGCAAACAACTCCACACTTGACTGGATGAATGGTTGGTGAGAAAATCAAAGAGAGACTCCTTCCATATTAGTTAGATAGTATTCAACTTCATAGCGAACATGAAATATTTAACTGGCTGCTGTCATTGCTACATTAATAGCTCGCTATTTTTTTCCCGGGCTGTTAAGCTATTAGGGACCATCTATTCCCGGGATGCTATTCCCGGGAACAACAGCATTCCCTGTGAAAGTAAAATAGCTGAGGTTTGAAATATTTGAGTTTAGCAAAACCAAATGGAAAACAATGTACCATGTCCACTCCAGTCTGTATCTCGTCATCAGTTGATGGATGTTCTGTGGCGAGCGATGGAGAACGAGCTGTACCCAGCATGCCGTTCTGCGGTGCGACAGCCAATAAGGCACTCCTCTCAGTACTCTACACAGTGTGTACTTCTAGCTGTAGTCACACAATACTAATAAATATGTCCCGTAGATCTCAAGAGCTTGCTCTCAACACCGCATTTCCTGGGGTGCTCAGCATCAACCCACCCGCCAAGTGTGAAGTCGATCACATTATTGTGTTGTCGAGAAAACGACTGACGGCCAGACAGACAGACGGACAGACAGACAGAAAGACTCCTCTAATTACAGTTAGATGTGAGGGAACACAACACTTTCGAGAAGATGTGCTGCCTTTTACGGCCTGAGGCGAGCAGTCACCATACCTAACCTAATGTTTCCAGGGACACACATAATTGGACATGATAGGTGTAATGCTCTTGGATTAAAGGGAGTATGTTTATGTCTGTTAGTCTGTCTGCCTCTCTTAAAACATGTTCTGCCTGTAACCTGTGATTGGCCTTCTAGAATTCTTTCTAATTTGAGCCAATATTGTGAAATGCGAGGCTAAAATTAGGTGTTCTCTGTGCGACCATGTTTCAACATAAACTTCATATAAATCCAGCTACAATGTCACCTTAATTGAATTTGAAGGGACAAGGTCCAAGTGCTCATGTCTTTCAACAAGTTCATGTTCACATTTTAAGGCCAAGCCTCGATGCTTTTTTAAACCCCTTTCCCTCTGGTATCAACTTTTGAGAGTTTGCCCAACATTCAATGCTAATTCATGAATTCATCTTGTGGTCTGGCATACTAGCATGTAAGGTATGCAAGTACCAGACTGTCGTTTGTTCTAGAAAGAAAAGCAGGAAGTACAATTGACCAAAGGGCCTTTGTTTTTAGTGGTATTTTGAGAGTTAACTCCTATTAGCTTGCTCCCTGTCTTTGTTTTTAGCATTAGCGTCCCTAAAGGAAGAAGGATCATACCGCCCTTTAAGCATTGTTTGCTAGAGCTTAAGAGCGAGCTAGCATGAAGGATTAGCTAAATCTCAGCCTTGATAGCCCCCCCCCACCCACACACCCACCCACCCACCCACCCACACACCCACACCCACACCCACACCCACACCCACACCCACACCCCACACACACACACACACACACATACACACACAATCAAACGCCCTGCCCTGCCGTTATCACGGTCACAGAAGCTTTTATGATAATTGTTTTTACCAGCCAGTTTTTTTTTTTTGTGTTTGCTTTCACTTTGTTTGTGTGTAAGTGTGTGAGAGCTTTTGAGTGAGTGAGTGAGTGAGTGAGTGAGTGAGTGAGTGAGTGAGTGAGTGAGTGAGTGAGTGAGTGAGTGAGTAAACGATCAAGCTATCATGAAATTGTGTGAATGAGTGAGCAAAATTAAGGAGCGATTGTGTAAGTGGAAGAAGGACTGGTGGGGGACGGGAAATAAATCTTATAAAACTCATTTCACTTCCTTCCGGCTATGGGGGCATGAATGTGTCACTCTGTACGGGGACCTCGGTAAATCACAGCACGTCAGTCCCTCTCTATTGTCCCCTGAGGCCCCGCGGTACACACAGCTGATATCGGATCACCACTATACTCACTCAATGGCCTCCCCCGGACCACAGAACCCATCCAGCATCCCCACCTCATCCTCCGTCTCTCTAAGACAGGGGCGGCGAGGGCGGGGGGTTCCTAACATTTGTTTTTCTGCGACTCACCACCCGTGGTGGAGCAACTTTTGGCCTGGGACCCACCCCATATTCTGTGCAAAATAGGCAATTTGATCTCCTTGTAAAAGACAAGGCAATGTGTGGTTGTGTGTGTGTGTGTTTGAGTGTGTGTGTGTGTGTGTCTGTGTTTGTGTGTGTGGTTGTGGTTGCGGTTTAAGGTGCGTGTCTGTGCGTGTTTGTGGGTGTGTGTTTTTTTTTTGTGTGTTTGTCTGTGTGTGTGACTGTGTGTGTTTGTGTGTGCGGGTATCTCTGTGTGTGTGTGTGTGTGTGTGTTTTTGTGTCCGCATGATCAAGCTTTGCACAATGCAGCAACAATGCCTAACTGACTAGGATCAGTAGTAGTCTGTCTCAACCTCTCCATCTCTAACCCTTTTCCATCGGGGCCTTTGGACTTGTTCCACAGCACCGCCACCACCAGAGCATGAGCTCATGGCCTCAGCCAACCAGGAGCTACCTGAAGCGGGTAATGTGGAAGCCCATTGGCACCGTGCCACGCCCCGTACCAGCCAATGAGAGAATGGCTCCACTGGAAAATATGTCATCAGTTTCCGGTGGGGGGGAGAAAAACACTCGGCAGGCTTCCATTGTGCTGCGGTGTTTTTAATGCGCCGTCCAACCGTGGGAGAAACTGATAAAAGCGAGGGAAAGCGAGAGAGTCCAAGGAGGGGAAAAAGTTGTGTCAACGTTGAAAAAGGTGTTTTTTTTTTTTTATCACATCCATCGAAGGGATTTACAACAAAACAGGTTGCTTTGGGGTTACCCAATGGTAATGTTTAAAGGTCGAGGCGGATTTGAATGTACTTGGTTCAAACAACGGCAGACATTGTGGGTGGATCCTTTGGGCTGGGAGTGGAACACCCTCGTCCCCACTAGGTAGACTCAGGGTTTGATTCAGTGGTTTGAACCCAGAACCTTAAGGCTAGGAGTCCACATCAGTGTGTAACATCAGCGTGTACCGATATGGTCGTTTTCCTCCACGTTATGCAAACCGAATGCATCATTTAAGACAAGACTCGGCTTAGTCTCACAAGTGGTTTGTGCGTTGCCCCTGGCTGCGTGTAGAGGAGAACTCTGCATCATCGCTTCATCATTTTCTGGTGGTCTTCTGACCGCTAACGGTAAAGACGTATAGTCCTGCTGACGATATGTGAAGATTTAGAACTTTTACAAAAAGCGGCAAACCTCACATTTGTTCTCCAGATGACGAAAGTTGTTGGCAACTGTGAGTTGTGTAACAGGCATCAAGGAGTGAGTGTGTTTCAGATACAGGTCCTGTTCACACACAATGCTGTCCTAACAGCATTTTGATACATCTAATTTACCCTACTCTTTTCAATTGCCGAAAGGTTGTGGGTTTGAATCTCAATGTACAAAGTCTACATGATCCTTGAGCAAGATGTCCTGAGCCCAATACCTGATCCTTAATGACATGAATCTTAAATAAATGAATTAAACATTGTCATCGCCTCGAAGAAATGACTAGATAGTAAAGGGTCATTTAGAGTATTTAGTTAGCGTATGAAATTTGACATTTTAACGACACTTGTAATGCACCAGTATGGAGGCAGTGCCTTTACTTGCAACACACCGCTATATGGATATCAGCACATAGCATCAGGATACGGTCATACAACAAAGTGGTGACCTGCTCCACTCCTGCATCGTAAAAACATATAGAATAGGGGAGGAAGGGAGTGGAGAACACGGTGATGTTTACAGTGCTTTATAGCATGTAACGGATGTAGCATTTTGTGTTTTCATGTTTTTATGGCTTGTTGTTCGTGCAGGGTTCACCAGCAAGGTGTGATGACATGGCTATGGAAACCCTGGTTGGATTACCCGTGTGTGTGTATGTTTGTTTGTATGTGTGTGTGTGTGTGTGCGCGTGTGTGTGTGTGTGTGTGTGTGTGTGTGTGTGTGTGTGTGTGTGTGTGTGTGTGTGTGTGTGTGTTTGTGTGTATGTGTGTGTTTGTGTATGTTTGTGCTTGTGTGCAGCCACCTGCAATGCAAACATAACTAGTTTTGTGTACCGACTTTGTAGACGGACTGTATTATTGCACTGTCTGTGTGTTCTAGAGAGAGAGATAGAGAGATAGAGGGAGAGAGAGAGAGAGAAAGAGAGTTTGTAGGATGTGTGCATGGAAACGAGACAAAAACAGAAAATTGATGGAGTTTCTGGCTGCACTAATAAAGGTCAGGCAAACACACACACACACACACACACACACACACACACACACACACACACACACAACACACACAACACACCACACACACACACCACACCACACACACACACACACACACATACACACACACACACCAGAGTATTAAGGTGAAAAAGGCATGTGTCAAACTGGTTCCATTGTCAACAACATTCTTTTGTCACTACGTGTGGTGTGTGTGTGTGTGTCGTGTGTGTGTGTGTGTGTGTGTGTGTGTGTGTGTGTGTGTGTGTGTGTGTGTGTGTGTGTGTGTGTGTGTGTGTGTGTGTGTGTGCTTGTTTTCATATCGAGGAATTCTTACAAGGGGACCTTACAAGAGAGAGACAGCATGTTTTCAATTGCATTTAGCATTCAGCGTCTAGTTAGTTGGTGTATAAATAACTAGTCGAAATAATGGACTGCTTATTGCTCCATCACAAATTTATGATCAAACTAAATCAAATTCCTCTTTTCTTCTTCTCTCTTTCATATCCCCAATCCTCTTCCCCCAATGACCTTCTCACCCCCCACTCTCTCTCTCCTCCTCACTCTCCCTCCAGTGTGTGGCTCAGACCTGGCCCTCGGTGGTTTCTTCGTGCGTCAGGGCGACTACATCTGCACCCTGGACTACCAGCGGGCCTGTTTACGGCCCACAGCGGCTGCTTACAGTGGCAGGAGTTTCATCCGAGGGGGAGGTGGTGTCGCACTGGAAACAAGACCTACACCTACGTCGCTTCGTCTGTGGACCTGCAGTAAGGTTACCAGGGGTGGACTGATAGGGGGGGGGGGGTGTGTGTGGAGGTGGCCGGGTTGCATGGAAGTTCGCCAGGATCGGGGAATAGTCAACGAGCGGATCGCTACGATGTGATGACTCGTATTATCAACTGTGAGGGTGTGTAATGGATTGTGACTGCTCTGATCTGTGGACCTCAGAGTGTGGATTGCTTCGTGTTTGTGTGATTCAGAAGGGGCTAGGGTTTGTGGTGTGTTGTGTGTGTCTAGTCTATGTTTGTGTTTAGGCGGGGGGGGGGGAGGGGGGGTCTACAACACATTTTTATTCAGCAATAGCACACGCTAACCGTTACAAGTTTCTGTGTGTCACAAAGACAATTTCATCTTTTCCATGAAAATTTACACTTTTATTCAACACTTTTCAGCTGGGCTAATTATTGCACAAGGTTTTTCTAATCATCAATTTGCCTTTTAACACAGAATAGCTAAACAAATGTACATATCGAAACACAGGTGTGAATGGTTGCTGGAAAGTGGCCTCTGTAGCTATAAATAGATATTCCATTAAAGATCTGCCGTTTCCAGCTTGAATAGTCATTTACCACATTAACAATGTCTAGACTGTAATTCAAAAAACTGTGCTTTTCTTTAAAAAATAAGGACATATGTAGGTGACCCCAAACTTTTGAACGGAAGTGAAATGGAACATTTCAAATATGACAAAAATATGAATTGTCACTAATTGGTCGCTGCTAGTTAAAAGCTGCATGTGTTAGAAAAGTGGCAAACCTTTTGCTCTGCTTGAGCTTTCCGATCTCTGCCTATTTCCCATCCACTCCCGTGGATGCAGAGACGACGGCCTCACTGCGCACTTTTCCACGCCGAGTCACGCTGTTCTCCAGCCACACTTTACCTCTCTTCGAGGTTTCGAAACAACACACAACTCTTGTCCCGCGAGCGTCGTCTCCTCAAGCAGAACCGGTGGCTCACCGCTTCACCGCGGTGAGGGTGGGGAGATGGAGAGACAGAATAGGGCATATTATCACACAGGACATCCATCTCGAACCGCTGGCTCGCGATCCGTGGCTTCGAAAATAACCAAACACACACCTCTTCACAGGTTTTCTGTTTGTAATTTGTTGGTAGATCAGGACATCCCACTCACTCGGCAGAAGGTTGGGAGCTTGTTTGATCTTTGCAGGGCTTGTGTGTGAACAGCTGAAGATAAAAGTTATTTTCATAAGCGGTTAATCTGTCGTATGTAAAAATCCTTTTTGTATGATCGTCAAAGCACTGATTTCATAATGATAAAGGATGTCATTCAAATTATATTCATAACAAGATATTCACAAGGGAGTTCTAAATAGGAAAACACACAAATAAGGCACAGTCCACTGGTTCTCACCAATTTCTATCCGGTGTATTTCCTTTTTTGTGTGTGCGTATGCATGTGTGTTTGAGTGTGTCTGGGTATCTGGGCAAGATGAGATGTGTATGGTCACTCATTTTGGCCACTTAACGATTACCGAATTGGTGTTCAACCCCATGACATCTGATGTGTGTTGTGTGTGTTGTGTGGGTGTGCTTTGTGTGTGTGTGCTCGTTGGTGTGTGTTGCTGTGCTGTGTCCTTGTTGTTTGGTGCCTGTGTGTGTGGTGTGTGTGCTGTGAGTGCGTGATGTTGTGTGTGTGCGCTTTTGATGTGTGTGTGGTGCGGTGTGTCCTCGTCAGAATAGCAGGGGATGCCCTTCTAGTAGCATTGCATAATTACATCCAATGACCCAATCATCTTCTGATCATCTTTGTTCTATATCATTTCTCAGCTTGTGAATTTTGTCCCATCTTGATTTGTTAAGATGCATGATTGACCTCTTAGTCTTGTATAGCACTTATCTATGTCCTTTAAGTCAAAATCAATTATTATACACAGCAGTATGCGCATATGCTTGACATCCCGCCTATGTTACTTTTTTCACTGTCGTCATCACAATGTGATTCTCCTGCCTTTTTCTCAAAAATGTGAGAGAGAAAAAAATAGGTTACGTTTAAAGGTTGTATAGTTTTAAAAGGCTGCAAAGCTAAACAATGTTGGTGACATGGAGGTGTCTACTAAGACACACTCAAACAATCTCCTAAAGGTCAGACACAAAGACCAGTACACGATAGTACCTCACTGTATTCTCTCCATCCCTCACCCTGTTGCCATGTCCTTGTTCCTCTTTCTGTCTGGTTTCCTTTCTTTCTTTCCTCCCTTTTTCCCTTGCTTCTTTCCTACCTTCCTCCCTTCTCCTTCTCTTTTCTTCCTTCCTGTTCGTTCCTTCGTCTTCCTCGCCTCTTACGCTCCCTCGTCCCTTCCCGTCGCAGCAGCCCTTCCCAGCTGGAGACAGAGTGACGTTCAATCGGCAAGAGCGGTTATCTGCCAGCAGTGTACCCAGCCTCTGGCCCCCAAACAGCCTTTCACCATCCAGTCTGTCCACAGTCTTGATTCCTTATGATTCTCTGTCTCCATGCTCTCTCTCGGCTTCTCGGCCTCCTCTCTCGTCTTTTGCTCACAATTCCTCTCTCTCCATCCTCTCTGATTGCCGTTCATTCTTCTCTCTCTCTCCTCTCTCTCTCTCTCGCTCTCTCTTCTCTCTCTCTCTCTCTCTCTCTCTCTCCTCTCTCCTTCTATCTCTCTCTCCTCTCTCTCTCTTCTCTCTCTCTCTCTCTCTTCTCCTCTCTCGCGATTCTCTCTCTCTGTCTCCGTTCGTTCTCTCTCTCTCTCTCCTCTCTCTTCTCTCTCTCCTCTCGCTCTCTCTCCTGTCTCTCTCTCTCTCTCTCTCTCTCGTCTCTTCTCTCTCTCTCTCTCTCTTCTCTCGCTCTTTCGTTCCCACGCTTTTGTTCCGCTTCCTCCTTTCTCCTCTCTCCGTCTGTTTCTGTGGAATTGTCCCATTTGTGGGTGTCTCTGGTGTTAATAAAGTTTTCCTTTGTGTCACTTTCTCTCTCTCCGTTTTCTCATCCTCGTTTTCTAACAATTCCCGCTTTGTTTCCACTCTGGGAGACATTTCAATGACCTCTCTCCTGTTCCCTCTCTTCTCTCTCCATCTTTCTCTGTCCCTCTCTCCTTTCTCTCTAGTCTCTCTCTATGTTCATCTCTCTCTACCTCTCTTTTCTCTCAATCCATTTCTACCGCTCTATGTTTTCCTCTCTCTCTCTTTCCTTTCCATTTCATCTGTACCTCTCTTTATCCTCTCTCACTCTCTCTTCTCTCTCAATTCATCTCTCTATCCCCTCTACTCTCTTCTCGCTCTCCCACTTCTCTGTACTCTCTTAATCCCCTCCACCCTCTTTCTCTCTTCTCAATTCCCATCTGCTGGCATCTCTTATCCCCTCTACCTCTCTCTCTCCTCTCTCAATTCATCTCTTTATCCCATCTACCTCTCTCTCCCTATCTCCATTCATCTGTACCTCTCTTTATCCCCTCGCCCTCTCCCTCTTCTAACTCCATCTATATCTGCCTCTCTTTCTATCTCCATTCACCTGCGCCCCTTTCGCCCCCAGACTGCTGTGGCTGTGGGAAGGACTTTAAGAACGAGCAATCTCTGGTGGCGCTGGACAAACACTGGCACCTGGGCTGCTTCAAGTGCAAGGTGTGCAACAAGGTGCTCAATGCAGAGTACATCAGCAAGTGAGTGGACCGCACCCAATCCATCCCATAATACTCCTGATGATACAGAGTAGTGAGTGGCTGTTCTTTAGAAACGGGTTGCCAGATTTTCCTTCTTCATTTCTTTCTTTCATAAGTGAGTTAGTGTCTCCATTCATCCCGTCATCAGTCGTTAGTTAATTTGTTAGTTAATTCATTAGTTAATTAATGTGTCCATTCTTTAATTAATTTGTTAATGAAATTGATTGATTGGATTTAAGTCATTTATGGATTTATTAATATCTTAGTTTTTTGTTTGTTTAATCATTCATAAAAGAGAAAACATGAATAGAAAAGAACTGTTCCACTCAAAAAATGTAATTGAATTCAGAAGCCTCAGGTTGCAGCTGTCAGAACAGACCAGTGTATCGGTGTGAGGGGATGAGACGCACACCGACGCCTCCTCCCATTGGGCCAGGGCTTAATCCTGACTGTTCCTAACCTGCTGTGTCTCTGGTCACCAGGGATGGGATCCCGTACTGCGAGCAGGACTACCACGCCATGTACGGCATCCAGTGCGAGAACTGCAAGAAGTTCATCACCGGCAAAGTCCTGGAGGTAAGCCCCGTCGCGCTGGAGATATGACGGAGGGAGAACACTGAGGAGAACTATGGGTAGGCTACGGCGGCCATGATGAGGAGAGAAAAGGGTGATGAAGCAATTCTCTTTTCAGCATCACCATGATGTCTGTCTGTGTGTGTGTGTGTGTGTGTGTGTGTGTGTGTGTGTGTGTGTGTGTGTGTGTCACTGCCATACTTGTGATTTATTATGGTCAGTGGAAATCGACCGATTGCAAAATTGGAAGAGAGGGAGAAAGAGAG
>OLKM01000070.1:183641-194609 GCA_900291075.1 Melanogrammus aeglefinus
CGCTCGCGCTCTCTCTCTCTCTCTCTCTCTCTCTCTCTCTCTCTCTCTCTCTGACAAAGGAAGGTTTTGACCAGAGCTCTCTATCTCCTTTCCGCTTCTCTCCTCCTATTCTGTGTCCGAATTCCCCCCTTCCATTGCAGGGGCTCTTTCTTATCAGCAGGGACCCTGAAGGGTCTAAAAGTCAACTTCCTGTCTCTCTGTCTCCCTGTCTCTCTCTCTCTCTCCCCCCCCCCCCTCTCTCTCCCTCTCTCTCTCTCTCTACCGTGCATTCCTATTGCTTCCAGATAAGCATGTAAGGCACGGGTTCTTTCCAGGACAAAGCTTCCCAGCTGACACGTGTGTTCCCTGGGCATTGGGGGGTAATGGATTCCTTAATTGTGAGGACAAACATGAAAGCCTTTGGTTAATATTTTCGTTTCATCTTGCAGAGGAAAGAGAAAGTAGAAAGTCTGTTATCTGTCATTGCTCGAGTGGACTTTTTTCATCACTGAGAGGCAATTTAATGCTGTGCACGCATCTGTCATCCACCTGACAGCCTCTATGTCATATGGATCTAATCATCCAATCACTGATCATTTTCTCGGTTGTCAATGGCGCAGACTAGGCTATCCTAGCATAGCTTTCTTTATCCCATAGCTAGTGGATCAATCTCAGCCCACCTTTTATTTATCTCTCCAAGAGCGCCCACTGGTGGCCATATTGTGAACTAATTAATGAATGCACTTAAATGCACTTTTGTCTCCTACCTCCCACCATCCCTATCTTCATATAATGTGTCAATCTAACCCACCATTTAGTGATCTATCTATCTTTCTTTCCTGTGTGTGTCTATCTCATTCTTCCTTTCTATCCGTTGTCTGAGGTAGTGGTTTTCCATTGAGAGCATTGTTAAAGAAATTGAATTCATCCCATAATAAAAGGGCTGTCCAAGTACTGTTCTGTAATACAGATGTATTCTCCGAATTGCTTCTTGATCTGGGAGAGGCTGATCGGATGTCGGGTAGATAATACTGGACTGTTCAGAGATCCAGTGACTCGTATCGCCATGCTTTTAACACTAAACTGTTTATGAAACACTTTGCCTCAGATTCAGTGCAACACACAAACACGCACGCACGTACACACACACACACTCACATTTGTGGTTGGTTTGCATGGGGGTTGAATTAGTGAATCGTGAGGTTAAGGCTTTTGCTGTGTCACTGACTGTGTTTTTGTGTGTTTTTGTGTGTGTGTGTGTGTGTGTGTGTGTGTGTGTGTGTGTGTGTGTGTGTGTGTGTGTGTGTGTGTGTGTGTGTGTGTGTGTGTGGCAGGCCGGAGAGAAGCACTACCATCCCACGTGCGCACGCTGTGCACGTTGTGAGCAGATGTTTGGCGAAGGAGAGGAAATGTACCTGCAAGGTAAGCTCGCCCTCGCTCTCCCTCACTATCCCTCTCTACATTTTATTCCCTCCCCCTTCACTTCCCCTTCGACGATTCCCTCAGAGTGTTACGTCTTTAAAACCTCACCTGTGTTGTTCCCTCCTAGCCTCCAATAATCCCTCTCCCAGATTCTATTTTTCTCTTGTCCTACTTTTTCTTTTGAAACAATTGAAAGAGATGTCACCGCACAGCTCCAGACTGAGCTCATCACAACACTGGGGGGCCTGTCCTACAAATCTAGATTCAGCCAGCAACATCATGACACCTTCAATAAAGTTCAAGATTAACAACATTCCTGCATGTGTAGCTCCCAGATACAGAGGCGGGAAAAATAGGCTTTTCTGTTTGCCATGACAAACTGTCAGATTGCCATGGAGAAGCACTTTCAACTGTCATCTGTCAGCCAAATGTCAGTTGGTGTGGTTGAGTTAACTCTGCCCATGACTTCAGTGTGCAGGGTGAAGTAGTGATCATTTTAAATTTCTTAATTTGATCTTTTCATATACATCACATTCTTGTTAGAACCCACAGATACAACCAGAACATTCAGTATATATTTACGTGTATCATTGTATGTCATACATCACACATCGTCATGACTGTCGTTAATCCACTGCAAGCAATGGTGAAGGGAATGCTCACTGCTTCTATGTGTCGCAGCCCTGGTCACATGACCAACGCCCTATCCAGTGTGGTACTCATGTTGGCTTTTATAGCGTGGCGATGCGCATGTGCAATATGAAGTCCTCCCACCTTAACTTAATCTTTTTTTTTTTCTGAATGACACACATGCACATGCACACTCACACACACACAGATACAGGCACACTCACGCATGGACACACACACACACACACACATGGACACACAAACACAAAACACACACACACAGATAAACAAACACACACACACACATGTTCACACACACACACACACGCACACATGCGTGCACTCACACGCACGCACGCACACACACACATGCACGCAAGCGCGTGCACGCACACACACAGACACACACACTCCTAGAGAAAGGGGCCATTATTTACTGGTCCTTTAGTACCAGTCTGACTCAGCAGCTGTAGGCTAACTTGAGTTTAGCTTTCCCATTTATCTTCTAGTGCGGGAGTATTTCGCTTTGTCAGAGAGAGCCAGGATTGCTTTCTGAAAATGGCAACCAAAAAAAAACAGGAAATACAATCAGGAGGTTAACCTCACCATGAACTGTTTTGTTCATTTGTCTTTCTCAAACCCCCATTGTTTTGTTTTTGAACTGTCCAATCAGGATCGTCCATCTGGCATCCTCCTTGCAGACAAGCCGCCAGGCAGGAGGAGAAGAGCAAGGTGAGACGACATTCACAAACAAATAAATAAACGATGAAGAATCCAGTCAAAGTCAACAATCATGCATTTTCTGTTACCCTCTGGTTCGTTGAAGCCCGTAGAATTGACCCACAATGATGTCCCCTTCCCTCCCCTTTCGGCTATCGTCCGATGCATTCAGAACCAAAGCTCTTCCCCCCCTCTTGCACAGTGTTGGGTGGGCTTGTGTCGAGGTGTGTGTATTTGTGTGTTATGTGGCGTAACGTTGTATAGAGTGGCTTTGCTTTGCTGTGCATTTCCGAGCCCCTGCAGTTGCAATATGCGGAGTCATCCATTCTCCTCACATTTCACTCCCAGTTCCTCTCCACTCTCATCTCCTCTCCCCTCCCCTTTTTTTTTCTCTCACACTCTCTTCCTCCCATCTGTTCTCCTTGATCTATTTACCTCTCCCCTGTTCCTCCATCCTCCTCCTCTCTCCCCCCCGATCGCTCTCCTCCTCCTCCCCTCTCCCTCCGTCCTCTTCCTCCCTCTCTGCTCCTCTCTTCTCTCCTCCCGTCTACTGTTCTCTCCATTCCTCTCTTTTGGTCTCCTCCCCTCTCCGTCCTCCCCTCTCCCCCCTGTTTCCTCATCGCGTCTCCTCATCTCTGTTCTCACCCTCTTCTCTCCGCCTCGCTCCTCTTCCCCTCCTCTCTTCTCTGCTCGTCTCCTTCCTCCCCCTCTCTTCCTCTCCTCACCCCCCCCCCATCCTCATCCCTCTCCTCCCCTCTCCTTTCTCCTCCCTTCCTTTCTCTTTTCTCCTTTCCATTTGTGTTGTCTCCTCCCCTCTGTTCTCATCTCCTTCTCTCCTTGGTCGCTCTCTGCTCCTCTCCTTCACCCTCTGCCTTCTTCCTTGCCCCCCCTCCTCCCCTCCTCCATTCCTCCTCCCCTCCCCTCCTCCCCCTCCTCCTCTCCTCCCTCCCCTCCCCCCTCCTCCCCTCCTCCTCTCTCTCCTGTCCATAGTTAACCCCGTCTAGTCCTCAGAAGCAGGTGAGGATACAGCTCACTGAGCCACAGGTTGGTATACCTGCAGAGCCCTGTAGTGTTCACCCCCAGAGACACACACACACACACACACACACACACACACACACACACACACACACACACACACACACACACACACACACACACACACACACACACACACACACACACACACACACACACACACACACACACACTTACACTGGCAGGCACGCACACGCACACATACACGGACGCACGCACTCACACACAAACACACACGCGTGCTCGCACACACACACACACACACGCATTCCACCAACCCTTCCTCACAAACCAAACTGCATGGTTTGACCCTTCCATTATCCTAACAGGAAGTGACCGGTGAGAGTCTGCTCCTCTTGCTCTTGTTATTGCCAACTTCCACCCTGAATCAGACAAGCAGACAACAACGCTTTTCTCTTTGTGTGTCTGTGTTGTCTGAGCAGTCGCTAACACACTTGCATGCTTTCGTCCTGAAAGCTGTCTTTTATTCCACAGGTAATACAATTGAAAAGGGAATGGATTCTGTGATCCTTACTGCTGCTTGATAACCATCAGTGACACAGACAACCCACCACCTCCCTCACACTTCTTAACCTGCACTGTGTATGTCAGTGAATAGGATTCACATGCAAGCATCTGTGCCTGTGCGTGTTGAACTGGTTTGGTGGGACTGTGGTTTCAATTTGTTCCTACATCTGTCTTGGTGGTACAACAATTGTAGACAGCATGAAGCTCATGTGAGGAAGCTCTCTCTCTCTCCCTCTTTCTCTCTCGCTCTCGCTCTCTCTGTCAGCTTTGGGTCATATTGTGTGTGTCCTAACAGGAAGTTGTGTATGCTTGCAGGTGACCAGGACTTCCTCTGAGAGCATCACCTCTGTCCAGGCCTCCAGCGCCTCCGGCTCACCCAGCAGGATCATCTACGTAAGAGGCTCTCTCTTTCTCTCCCTCCCTCTCTCTCTCTCTCCCTCTCTCTCTCTCTCTCTCTCTGTATTCATAGTGGCCCACTAGATGGCAGTGTTGCAGCACTAACACTTCAAACCACAATCAAACCACAAGGAGATGGCACCAGAATGGACGAGTGATCACAAACCCCATGCGTCTGATTGGTTCACATGGGTCCCAGGTGACGCCACTCGCCAGGTCTCCGATTTGACCCAAAGCGTTTCACCAGAGAGTTAGCCGTGCTTGTCACATTCCATTTGCTGAAAGCTAACCTCGATGTGCTCCAACATTGTCAGCATGGGGGGGGCTCCGGTGGGAATCGAACCCCCAACCCCTAAAAGTCTTCATCCAATGAATAAGACAGGATCAGAGTCATTTCAATTGCTTTGTCGCTCTTGAATACAAATAGCGGTACAAGATGCTGGAACACGTTGCTCACGACAGGCCATACCTGACTTTATTCCGTTAAATCTTCCCAAACCCCCCCCCCCTCTGCCCGTGGGTTCCCATGTGCTGTTTGCAGGCCAAACTGGGAGATGAGACCCTGGACTATAAGGACCTGGCCGCCCTACCCAAGGTCAAGGCCATCTACAACATCGACCGTCCCGACATGCTCTCCTACTCCCCCTACGTCAGCTACCCCTCAGAGGAGAGGGCCTACAGCGAGGTGGGGACCCCCAGTCCGCCTGTCTGTCTGTCTCTCCCTCCGTCGTCTATGTGTACTGTATGTCCGACTATCTGCCTGTCTGTCTGTTCCTCCGTCCATCTATTTGTACTGTGTGTCTGTCTGTCTGTCTGTCTGTCTGTCTGTCTGTCTGTCTGTCTGTCTGTCTGTCTGTCTGTCTGTCTGTCTGTCTGTCTGTCTGTCTGTCTGTCTGTCTGTCTGTCTGTCTGTCTGTCTGTCTGTCTGTCTGTCTGTCCGTCCGTCTGTCTGTCTGTCTGTCTGTTCCTCTGTCCATCTATGTGTATAGTCTTGTTTGTCTGTCTCTCTGTCTGTCGTTCTGTCTGTCTGTCTGTCTGTCTGTCTGTCTGTCTGTCTGTCTGTCTGTCTGTCTGTCTGTCTGTCTGTCTGTCTGTCTGTCTGTCTGTCTGTCTGTCTGTCTGTCTGTCTGTCTGTCTGTCTGTCTGTCTGTCTGTCTCGGTCCAATTATCTCAATGTAAAGTGTTCCTGTCCACCTGTCTGGCCGTCTGTACATCCGTACGTCTGTCGTCTTCTCTTTCAGACCTTGTAGATAATCTTTTCTAGAACCTTTGCTATAAAGGTCTCTCCCCCTCCCAGTGTAATCCTCCAATGCACAAATAGAAAAAAATCGAGCATAATATATTGGTCTTTTGCTTTATCTTAGATTTAGTTTCATATAAGCGTTTTCCGGCTCCTTCTTATTCTATCTAGGCAGCTTTCATCTGCTTGTACCTGCTGTCAAAATACACAATAGTTTTTGTTATACAAACATACTTTCTCTCGCTCCCTCGCTTCTCCCTTCGCTCAACTCATCCTCTCCATGCTCTTCCTACCTCCATTCTCTCGCTCCCTCCCTTCCTCCCTTCAAGCCCAAATCATCCTCTACATGTTGTAGCATACGCCCAGGTTGCTTTGCCTTTTTATTCTTAACTCAGTTATATTTGTTATCATTATCATTATTTGTATTATTTTGCCTCTGAGATCCTATCCTTATCCTTTGCCTTTCTGCCCTGCCTTTCATTTGCAGTCCTCATTGCCACTCACTCCTGCTTCCGTGGAGGTAAATAATCAGCGCACCAGTGTTACTCCTAGCACCACTCGTAGTACACAGTAGATCTTGTATGGATCATGCTACCACCTGTCCTTGATCTCGACACCCATCTGCATTCAGTGGGGAGAGCAAACACGCAGTTATGCAATGGTTTGTTTTTTTGGTCGGCAGAAAAGTTGTGCCAGCTGTTGCCACTCTAAGCTGTAGTTGGCATCGAAGGAAATTACATCGCCTGGCACCGATTTCAGTCAATCCTAAACTGTCAAAACAACCTGTTGGTGGTGTGTCCAGTGTTGGTGTCTAGTGTTTCTAATGCGGTTACTGATTGATGGTTTGGCAGTTCTATTATATTGGTACTGTAGATGTATCTGTTTCAATTCAAACAGGAAGTATGTTCACTAACATCACATTTGTGTGTGTGTGTGTGTGTCCTCTTCTGTGTTTGTGTGTCTATGTGTGTGGGTGGGTGTGTGTCCTCTTGTGTGTGTGTGTGTGTGTGTGTGTGTGTGTGTGTGTGTGTGTGTGTGTGTGTGTGTGTGTGTGTGTGTGTGTGTGTGTGTGTGTGTGTGTGTGTGTGTGTGTGTTCCCCAGGGGGAGGGGTCCCCGCGGCAGCGGAGACCCTCCAGCCCCGGCTCCAACAGCTCTCTGGGGGGCTACGGTCGCAACACCCCCACCCGCTCCCCCCAGAACTACAGCCGCGCAGGTACACATCACACATCACACACACACACACACACCACAACACACACACAACACACACACACACACACACACACACACACACACACACACACACACACACACACACACTCGTCCACTATCCGATCATGATTCCTCACGATCTCGCTGCACATTTGTTTCCAATTGCCCTATTGATGTGTTTTTCCAGTCAATGTCTTCCCTAAGATATTCCCTATGTTGTCATAAATACTTTTTACTGTCGCTCTTTCTAAATCGCTCTCTTGTTAAGCAAATCAATGCAACGTGACTTAAAAGCAAACCCTGGTGATCTGACCCGGCCATTCAGGTCCTGAGGCTTACGTCAGCGCTAGGTACAGCGGGCAGGCCTATGATTCCAACTCCCTGCCCCTGCCCCCCACCCTCAAGTACCCCTCCTCCACCATGGCTGGCGGTCCGTCCCCCATCCCCGGGTACAGCATGGGTGGTGGCGGGGCGGCCAACAGTAGATGCTGCTCCCCCACGCCCCCAGGGGGAGGCGGAGCTTTAGCCCTGCACCTCAACCCTACCACCCTGGCCATGCTCCAGCAGCACAACTACATCCCCTATTACCGAGGTACCGCCGTGCCAGTGCCGGCTCCAACACAAGGGGGCCCCGGGGGAAATAGTCCCGCACCCCCCGAGAACATAGCCCCTTGCTGTTCTGGAAACTTTAACATATTTAAGTTGAAAAATGAAACACAAGACTAAATTGTGTTTTTAAAGTAATTGTTCAATTTGGTGACCAAAAATGAACGTCAGCTGGTACACATGTAAATGGGTGAGTATCAAGGATGTTTCCACAACAGCATTGCTGTGCTCATCCCCGCGGCATTCAGAGAGTCTTGCTGTGTAGAGTGTTGTGAGTTGTGAGACTTGTGCCCGACTTAACGTCACCTTGAACTCACTCGGCATGGCCTTGACAGTTGGAATACCCTAATAACGAAACGATGATTTTGCGCTAACGTTTACACTAAGCTAGCTTTGGTGTTTCTTGCTGATGGAGTGAAACCGTCTGCTTCCTGTTTAACTCCACTTTGTTCATTCCATCGTCCTATCCGTTTACTTTGTCCAATTGACCTGTCCCTTCTATTGGTTATAATGGATTAAATAGCCGCACTGTGCAACCTTTATAGTGTCAAATTCAAATAAAGTTAATCATCAAATACACCGATTTTCGATGACGTTCCAGTATTGATGATTCAAAAGTGATAATTGGCAAAGGTTTATGAAAGGTCCCGTATCTCTTTTTCAGCACATTATGTTCTCTCAGTTCTGCAATAAGATGCCAGGAAGACTGGGGTTTGTACAACTGTAAATTCACAAGAATCCTGTATACAATCACCTCCTCTCGTCTTCTTTAGGGTTTTATGTGGACCCGTTAACTGACTCTAAATCTAGGAACTCCTTGCAGCTCAATTTACCTCCTCCCAATGGTAAAACCCCTACTCCTTAATATCCTTATTATTGTAGATGTATATATTCAATGTCCTTCGTTATCAGTTTCCTCAGACACACGTTCTGCTTGCTTCAATATTACTTGAGTGGTGGTCATGAACTTGGTGAATTGTTGTCCTGCATGGTTTTCTCTCGCTGTGTGACTAGTTTAAATGGGGTGTACGTTGTGTTTCTGTTGCGTTTGGCTACTTTGTCGACAAGAAGGTGACTTGGTTAGTTTGTGTTGTTTTTATTTTTTGTGTACTTGTTCGTCCAGATTATTTTTTATGGTGTAACTGTCGCCTGCTTGTCCTGTTGACTTGGCTATATATGACCTTGGTTTACTTTGTGAATGACACCCCCCCACCCCCCACCCCCACCACCACCACTTCGCACTTCATGTAATGTTTTGCCGATACACCTTTTAGTCCTTGAAATAATTTTGGGCTGAGAAGTGAACAAACTTCTAGTCCTCATAAAACGTTGCATCTCAAGTGCTCGTTGACACAGACAGAAAAGCTAAGACCGAAGGTAAGATAAGAAGAAAATAAGAAGAGAGCGTGTTTACACTCCAGTGTCAGACTCAGATGCACAGTCAGCCTCACCGCCTACCAGCCACCCTGATCCTCATCATGGTCTTCTGAGGCTGGGTCACATCGTGGCTGTGTTTTCAGGTCACACAGGTCAATCCTTAGTTCAGTGTACAAAGCGTCCAGTATCACGTACTAGTTTTTCGATTTAGCTTGATTATTTGTAGGGTGGTCGGACACAGCTTTCTAGGGCCAGTGGTCATTCAATTGGATAGAAACAAGACATGGACAGAGTCGGTTGCTGACTGTTTAACATCGAGCTTCCCGTACATTCGCTTCCATCCGTCCATAGAGAGAGAAAAAGCGAGGGAGGGGTTGAGAGGGGAGGGGTTGAGATTAGCGTATGATACAGCTGCGGAGCAAAGTATTACCAAGGAGGGAAAGAAACCCATTTACAACGGCTCTGTGGTTTGGCAGGCCTCGCACGGGTGGGGTGCATGAAAGAGAAAGTTCCTCTGGTCGGGAGCGGGGAGAAAGATTAGAGAGACGAGAAGGATTGGGGTGGGCTGGGGATGTGCCCGGCCGTAATTTGCTGGTCTAGCTGCCAGGCGCAGTGGCATGCGAACGTCTTGGGCTGTCTGCCTGCGCGGGTCCAGGCCCTAGCGGTTTTTAACGCACCGTGAAAGAGGTCTGCTCCTGGATCTTTTTGGGGGACTGGGTGGGGTTGGGGGGGACGGGGGGGGGGTCCACCAGTCCGCCGCCATTTTCTTTTGTTTGAATATTTTACGGTCGTAACCGTTCCACACTCTGCAGAGCAGAGTTCAACATGCGTTTTGATTTAGTCATGGATTACTCAAGTTGACACTCGATATTGTTTTTGTTGAAGTTGAAGAGGTCACCTAGGAGGCCAAAACCACAATGTTGAACTCATTATGTATGTGGTAATAAAGGTGAGGTCAGGTGGTTTGCCGAGTCAGCTGACTCTTAAACGCATGTCGGTTACTCTTTGAGATTCCGACATTAGACCTCCTATTCAGGGGGATCATGGGGGGGGGGGGCACAAGAGAAGGACAATTCAACATGGAGATTACACAGAGAGCATACTGTTTGGTTTTGTTCCCTTTTGAGGGGTATGTTATGTCTTTGTTTTAAAAAGTGGTCCCCACTCTGAGCCTTTTTCGCGCTTCTCACTTCAGCTGCAGCCATTTTGTTGCCCACTTCCGAATGCTCTCGCACCAGAGGTCTTCACTTGGTTGTTTATCTGTGTGTGTTTTTCTGTGTGTGTGTAATGTGTGTGCATTTGTGTGGGTACGTGCACTATGGTCTTGTGTGTGTGTGTGTGTGTGTGTGTGTGTGTGTGCGTATGTGTGGTTCTGTGTTTGTGTTCGTTAACAGATCCAATGCATTCGAGGCTGATGTTGTGTCTTGTCTCTCTCTCTCTGTCCCTCTGATCTCAGAGCTATGGAGTGTTTGGTTTCATCGTTTATTTTGGCTTCTGTGGTCCAAGTGACTTCATCGCTCAGCCTTTGTCTTTATCTCCTGCACAAACTCACGCATTGCACACACACACACAACACACACACACACACACACACACACCACACCACACCACCACAACACACACAGCACACACACACACACACACACACACACACCACACAAGACACACACACACACAAACCACACACACACCACACTTTAATCTTGTATTTTAAATCCACCAATCACACACACACACACACACACAACACACACAACACAACACACACACACCACACACACACACACACACACACACACACACACCACACACACACACA
>OLKM01000070.1:194634-209634 GCA_900291075.1 Melanogrammus aeglefinus
CTCTGGCACCAGAGGTGCTTCCACTGGATGAGTGTGTGTGTGTCTGTGTGTCTGTGTGTGTGTGTGTGTGTGTAATGTGTGTGCATTTGTGTGGGTACGTGCACTATGGTCTTGTGTGTGTGTGTGTGTGTGTGTGTGTGTGTGTGCGTATGTGTGGTTCTGTGTTTGTGTTCGTTAACAGATCCAATGCATTCGAGGGGCTGATGTGTGTCTTGTTTCTCTCTTCTGTCCTCGATATCAGAGCTAATTGGAGTGTTGCGTTTCAATCGATTATGCTTTGGCTTCGTGTTAGGATCAAAGGTTGGACTTCCAATCGCTCAGCCTTTGTCTTTATCTCCTGCACAAACTCAACGCATACACATCACAACACAACACGACACACACCACACACACACACACATCACCACACACACACACACACGACACAACACACACACCACACACACCACACTTAAATTCTTGTATTTTATCAACCAACCAATCACACACACACACACACACACACGCACACACACACACACACACACACACACACACACACACACACACACACACACACACACAGCCACTCGCACACACAGCCACGCATGTAAAGTACAGTAAAAGCAGATATACATACAAACACACACTCTCACATACAAATACATACTGACTGTACATACAAACACACACTCTCGCATACAAAATCATATATACTTACTGTACATAGAAACTAACACCCATACAAAGGCTGGCTATGAGGTTTCTGGACACAAAAAAGCACCACATAACACTTTGTCCTGCCCTCCCGTCCCCCCTCCTCTCCCCCCTGGAGGCAGTGAAAGCGGTCGCAGCACCCCCAGCCTGTCCACGTATTCCGATGGGAAGTCGCCTTCCTCCGCCACCACCTACATGGCCGCGCCCCGGCACTTCCACATACCAGGTAGGAGTCTAAAGACAGATTCTAAAGAAATCCAATTGCGCTAAACCAAGACTTTGTCCCTTTTTGTGTTTTACGTGTCGAGGAAGTGGTGGTTGTATTAGGTGATACTCGATGCTGGTCAGCTTTCAAGTTTTCCATTAATTTACGTTAAAACTAATTTTTTAATTGATTTTAGCTTAACTGACGTAATATTTTTTACTCTATTTTATAAGATATGTCACCGTTATTATTTTTCTCATGTTTAGCTTACTCTTGGTTGCTACTTGCTATCTTTTATGAGCTTACTATCAATTGATAGAGAGAAAAAAGGTAACATTTTTCAACATCTCCAATTTGCCAAGCCACAATCTAAATTGCAGAATTTGTCAAACCATTTTTTTTCTCTCCTGACAGTATTGCATCGCTTACGAATAAGATTTGCAATTGGCTGTGACAGAAGCAGACACTGTGCAGTGTATGGAGTGCAGCTTGGACTTTCCTACAGCAAGTCGCGTTGATCAGACACATTTTTCCATTTTGACGATTAAACTGTCAATCACAGGAGAGGGGGAGAGAGAGTTAAAGGAGATCCCATCTTGGACGAGGTTGAATGCAACTATGGAGCCAACGATTATCCACTTTTAGGGGAATTCGACCACAAAGCAACATCAAACTTATTTAGATGGATTGGATCATAACTGTTGAAGATCTTTTTTATGGCTGGCTAAAGTAATCTCGGATAAGAGTGTCAGCAGGTACAAAACAACAAGCTTTGGCCATTAAAATGACAACCTTAATAACCAGGTAGTCAGTTAAAATACCCGCTAGCTAGCATTAACCTTATTCACTAGCTAGCAAACTAACAAGCTAGCTGAATATCTAACCAACAAGCTAGCTATCCAGATAAATTATGAGCTAACTAGACTGCTTTATAACAAGTCGGTTTGCATAGCAATCTAAGTATTTGTGTCACAGTTTGTGGTCAAGCAGTAGCTTGGATTCAGTTTGTTCCACTCATACATGTAATTATTTGATTGGTAGGCCATTTTATGCTGAGGGTTAAGCACATTTTCTACTAATAGATTCGGTGAAAGATACAGAGTGGAATTTTCCTTGTAATGGCTTTCCTAGTCATCATCGTAATTCTTTGTCGATCTTTTTTTTATGCGAGCCAACCAAGCTAGCTTGACAGAGACAGTCTAGAGAAAGACACACGGCTGCATGTGTTTTGTTTCCAGTGTGTCATGACTCTAGTGTGGCTTAATGTGTTACAGTCATTGAAATGTGTGTGTGACGGAGGTCTGCGTAGATTGACAGGCAGATGTTAGCTTATCTCTGAGGAAACGACCACCAGTCACTTTCATGTAGTTTCAGCCAACTGAGACGTCGTTTGACTCAGTTTCTTCATGTGGACCAATGCTGGAGAGACATTTCTTCATGTTTGTGTGTAAGGTTGAATTAAGCCACACTTGTCCCTGATTCACTTTGATGGATTTTTAATCAAGAATGATGGTTCTATTACGATTCATAGTGTTCAATTATTTTAGAATTCTCTCCTGAGTGTTTTAATTGATGTGCTTTAACTTTGAATTATCTCTTTGTTTTTCTGCATGAATAATATAACACTTTTATGATGTGCTCTAAATCCAAAGAAACAAAGTCGGGTTTTGTCCAAGCGATGCTGCTCTTCATTTGGCTTCTTCCAAAGGAAACAAAAGAAACCCATTCTTTAATAACTAACCCATGCTTCTTTTTCTATATTATTATTTTTTCCTTTCTCTTCTTTTTCTCCTACTTTTTGTTCTTCTCGGGCTCTTCCATTCTTTTCCTCTCTTGCCTCTCCTCCCATCTTCAGAGAATAAGGTCAAAGATAATATCTATAGAAAACCCCCCATCTACAAACAGCATGGTACAGTCCTCTTTCTCAACACTTCCTGGTCTGGTCTCTGTTTGATGTGGTGCATGACATCTGTCCATCATCCCATCTGTCTGTCTTCTCATTGGTTCGTCTGTTCGTCGGAGCATCCCTAGTACTCTTTTCCAATCGCAGGGCGCTGTTTTACATCAATCCTCATAACAAAGAATACGGCCCAACTCTCGATTCCTTGTTGAGTAGAGCTCAACCAGAATACGATTTTAAACTATGATTTGATTTGATTTGATTCAATTTGATATAATATGATATGAGTCAATTTCCGCTGTGAAACGTTTCTTCAAATGGTTTTGATCCAGCTGGCCTTTCAATCTGTTCCAGAGCACTGTTCCAGAATCAGTTACCATCCCCTTTAAACCACAAGGCTTCAAATGAACCTCCGATTTCCGACATAAAACATTTCGATAGATTAGAAGAATTGTCAAAGAAATGCCCGTATCTATGCCTCTGAAGCTGGTCAACTAGCTTCATGGAGGGCGGGGGGGGGGGGGGGGGCATTTAGCCTCAAATCGTTTTTTAACTGTATCCAACAGTCTTCCATTTTATTTGTGGGAGCCACAAAGCGGCTTGGAGTGGACATTGACATGTCTTTAGCCTGATACACAATATCCCATTGGGTCCTTCATAGAACCGAGAAGTTTGCTGTTTGGGAGCAAGCAGCCGATTCAGTGTCTTCGACATGGACTGCTTTGACCTGCTCCGTTCATCTGGCATGCCTGCATCCACGCTTCCCATCCGGTGCCGTTTTTGTTGTGCGGTTGCCGTGAACATCACCCTCTGCCATGATTATTGGTTGTCAATGACGTTGTACTTGGTGATGTCAATGTTGCATCGATCACGTTGCCCTTAGTGACCTTGCAAGGGTTTCTGTCTGTGTCCAAAACTTTGTTGTTGTTGTTGTTGTTGTTGTGATGTGGTGTGGTGTTTTTCTATGTGCACGTTTTTGTGCCTAACCTGTTCATTACAGGTTGTTTTTAGAAAGAATTAGACTAGGTTAAGATGGGGAACATTTGAATAAGAGCTCCCATCTGCTTTACCCTAAAAAGGACAATGGCGATTTCATAAATAGGCCTATACACTTCTGGCATGGTTTTCTGTGTGTACTACAGGCCTGGCTATATACAGTGTATATATATATATATATATATATATATATATATATATATATATATATATATATATATATATATATATATATATATATATATATCTACTAGACAATAAGTTATGAACATTCATTGTACTTTCTCTACAAATCCCCAAGACCACCGTGTAGATTCAACTCCAATGATTGCTTTCTGCTCATTAAAACAATTCGACCTTGTCAGAAAAGGACTATTTCAACTTTGCGATATCGATGCAGCTGTGAGGCGAGCCTTTGCGCCTAGCCTACAACCCAGTTTAGCCAGAGCTCCTCCACTTCAGATGATGTCAGCGTGGTGTCACAGCGTGTCCCTGTGGTTGATTTATGCTAGGCTAGTGCTACGGCGCGAGGGAGCACTCATGGAGGCAGATGTGCGTGTCGCTAAAGCCACGATATCCTGTAACATCCGCCTGTTTCCACAGCCTCTAGAACATCGTGGCAGGATGGGGAGGAACCCAAGGTGCGTGTGTGTGTGTGTATGTATGTGTGTATCTGTGTTACTGTCTGTTCGTATTCCTTCCCAAATGCTATTTCAAGATTTACCAGACAGACATTCATTTACTAACCTACTAACTTCCCATTTTTTTTATCCATCTCTACATCTTCTTCCATTTACCTTCTCCTTCTCCATCTTCTTCGCCGTCTTCTCCTCCTCCCCATCCTTCTTCTTCTTCTTCTTCTTCTTCTTCTTCTTCTTCTTCTTCTTCTTCTTCTTCTTCTTCTTCTTCTTCTTCTTCTTCTTCTTCTTCTTCTTCTTCTTCTTCTTCTTCTTCTTCTTCTTCTTCTTCTTCTTCTTCTTCTTCTTCTTCTTCTTCTTCTTCTTCTTCTTCTTCTTCTTCTTCTTCTTTCTTCTTCTTCTTCTTCTTCTTCTTCTTCTTCTTCTTCTTCTTCCTCCCCTCCTCCTCCTCCTCCTCCCTCCTCCTCTCCTCCCTCCTCCTCCTCCTCCTCCTCCTCCTCCCTCCTCCTCCTCTTCCTCTTCCTCTTCCTCTTCCTCTTCCTCCTCCTCCTCCTCCTCCTCGGTGGTCGTCACTCCTCCACCTATAGAGAACCAGCTGGATGATCCTGAAGAACGAGATTGACGGACAGCCCGGATCAGAGGAGCTGGACCCCCGCAAGTCCACCTGCAGCCTGCCCACCGACATCTCCCAGCCCAGTGAGCAGCCAATCGCAAGCGAGGCCTCCGTTTACGTCTATCCAATACAACTTTAGTGTTCCATTAAGGTGTTAGATGAAGCTGTGATTTGTTTTTCGCCATTGCCAAAGCGAAACAGGGCGTGGTTGCTTAGCGATGAATTAATACCATGAACATGCTGCTGACGTAATGGGGAAACTTAATTTATACCATCGCTTCAAACGTTCAGCGGCTTAAACGGAAAAGGCATTGATTTGATTGAATGCAGTTTATTGTTTTGGGGACCGAGGGGGAAAACGTTAACTCTGTATTCTCTCGCCAGACTTCCCCTACAATAAATCGGCCTCTTTGCCAGGCTATGGAAGAAACGGAATATACAAGGTGGGCTGCCAAAGTTTCACACACCATCCCTCCTCCGCTCAAAATATACTCTCTGACTGTACCTAATAACTGCAGTCTATAACTGTTCTACATACCCTCCATGTATAGTTATTTAGCAGATGCTTTCATCCAAAGTGAACAGCAAGGTAAGCGAGAAAAATCAAAGCATACAATCAAAGTTGGAATGGCTTCAAAACTATTTGTTATTTATGACCTGGGTGATAAAATAAACGAGCAGGGTTTTTTGTAGTGAAAGTGCAAACTGTTTTTTAGAAAATACTTGTCTCCACGAAAATATGACAACCCTTGTTGCCTCTCCAATACACTCTATAACTGTAAGGGTTTACATCTGCATTTTCATAAAGTCTTCCTCCGCTGGCCTCTGCAGTCGTAATCATAGGGAACACTTTGTTTTGGACAGCGGCCCCCTCCACACATCTGACATTCATACACACCCTGCTCTCTTTGATGGGTGGATGGTGATTTTTGAACGCATTCAAGGTGTGTTTCAAATTCAATGTCAGCCCGAGGAACTTGCCACAGGTATGCAGGCAAGAAAGGCAGGATGACGCACGTACAAACCAACATACACGCATTTACCGGCACTCAAAACGACACCTCAAACGGCTCAATGTCTTTTATGTGTGTGTGTGTGTGTCATTTGTTTGCCCTCATGGTCCACATTTGGTCTGTCTTTCTGGGCCTCAAACGACAATGCCCAGTGAACCCCCAGCCTGAACTAGCCCCTCTCGCCTGCGTCCTCACTCCTTACCTCATATACACTGCGGACCGGGCCTCAGCTCGTACGGGTCCGAGCCCGGTCGGAGGCGGGTGGGCCTGTGGGACGGGACGGGGTTTGGGATGGGTGCGACCCGACCACATTTCCTTGGCTCGGAAAGTCCAGCGCATTCTGTGAGGTACTGGAAAGTGATCTCGTCTGAGGGAAATGTGGTGTGTCCGTTGTCATGGCGAGTGGGATTAATCCAAAGCACGCTAACGGATTAAATGGGGCCTATAAATATCGCTATCCGAAACTGAAGAATTCCCCCGTCTCCTTGTTAGGGAAGAGCTGTCGCAGGCAGAGGGTGCTGCCATGGCGTGGTCTGCCAATTGGTGGGATTATTGTTGTGAATACCGTGTCCTCCACCAGAGGGGGCTCTCTCAAAGTAATTTCTCCACATCTCGGTCTGGTTTCAGTGCAAAGTCCGAATGCTGTTTCTTAAAGTACAGTCCAGATGTTTTGTCTTCAGCCGAGGTCTGTTAGCATTCTGTTGTCAGTTAATTAATATAAACTAGAACCTTCCTTGGGGAATGTAATAATAATTTTGGCTGGGCACAGCTTGTGTGTTGAAACAGAGAACTTATACTGCATGTATCAACGAATAAAGTAGTATCTATTCAGTCAATCTATGCCTGCCTTGCAACTCTTGCGCCACACTTGTTTCACTCTGACCCTGAAATATATCTCCAGACTTTTGGTTTATAGATGGAACAATTTCTTTTCAACCTTTGCTTGAACTGTGAAAAACAAACATCCCAAAAAGCTAGGAAAGTCAACAATGGATCTGTGGAAAGAAACTACAACATTTGGCAGGAGGAAGTGTTAATACTGCATTACAAACTGCACATTCTAAACAAAATGGCTGCTCATACTACAAGATGTATCAGCTGTAGGATACAGTGGCACGAATAAGGGAACTGTTCTGTTATGTATTATAATACAAACAAGAAATAAGGAAAGAGAAAAAAACAGTGGTTCTTGTAAGAGTACAATTCTAGTTCTGCTTGATTAATAATTAGTAGCCTGGAAACCAGACGAATCTGGTAAACTATGTCAAGGTTATAACTTAGTTGTAATGAGCTGTAAAATATAACCAACATCCAATAATAATGTGTATTTCTGTCCCTGTGTGTGTGTGTGTGTGTGTGTGTGTGTGTGTGTGTGTGTGTGTGTGTGTGTGTGTGTGTGTGTGTGTGTGTGTGTGTGTGTGTGTGTGTGTGTGTGTGTGTGTGTGTGTGTTCCTGCAGGCTGCGGAGTTGCCTGAGGATGAGGTAGACACCGACTGCAACAGCTGGGGAGGTATGAGAGGTACGAAAACCACCCACTCACTCTCTGACTCACTTGGACTCTCGCTGTTTAACACTTAACTCTTCATCTCTATCTCGCTCTTCATCATGCTAGGACCGAGTCTGTGTGAGACATCACCGCTTCCTTTCCAGCGACTGCGGTGGCCTGATCTGGCCTGCATTGTGAAAGGCCTGCATTGTGCCAGTAGGCACCCCCAAAATGATGTCCCAGTTTACGACAGCGTAGAGTAGTTTCTCTGAGATATAGAAATACGTAGGATATTTTAGTGAAAGGACGGAGCATGCTTGTTTGCACCGTCTAAATTAGGTGCATCCGAGAGAATTTGAAGCGTCTCGGAGCCTGAAAGTATGACACCAAAGTGTATGTGGAAGTGTGGGGCTCTGTCTGGCCAGGGGTTGAGGTCGATGCCCACGACAGAGAGCGGGTTAAGCCTGGAGGACGTTTATAGTATAACACCACTGTGTCTGGCACATTTAACATATACAGTATGCCATCGCTCATTTTAACACTCATACACAACAACGCTACTAAAAAAGTATCACACATGGGCCCTACATAGAGTTTGTCCAGTTTGTCCATTCTGGGCTATTGTAAAGACATGGAGGTGCAAGATGGCGGCGCCCATGACTGATGACCTGCTCCCTATGTGGATATGAAGAGCTCATCTAAGGTCACTTATCTGAATGGAATTACGCGCAAATGAACACATGCTAGTGAACATTGTGCATGTTTCTATTCATATATACACATAGCCAAATCTGTTCAGCGACATGCCACCAGATTCTTCACTCTGTACCTTTAACAGGATATCTGTTGCCTTAAATTAATGTATCAGCTGAGAATACCTATTTCTTTTCAATGTGTGATCCTTACAATGCTGCGCTTCATAAAAATAATGTGCATTTTATATAATCTTATATCCTCTTTTTGTTGAGTTAGCTGTCTTTCTATTGCAATGTAAGTTAGCGATACACATTAGCGACTTGAGTTATCACGTAGAGCTTTGTGATTCAGGGACTGGGAGTCAACACATTCAGAATATCAGTGAAGTGAGGTCATTTTTCACACTTGCCAACATTTCTGACTAGCCACTTACGGCTTTTCAGAGTTTGTGTGTGTGTGTGTGTGTGTGTGTGTGTGTGTGTGTGTGTGTGTGTGTGTGTGTGTGTGTGTGTGTGTGTGTGTGTGTGTGTGTGTGTGTGTGTGTGTGTGTGTGTGTGTGTGTGTGTGTGTGTGTGTGTGTGTGTGTGTGTGCGTGCGTGTGTTGTGTGTGTTTTTTACCTTGTTTGTCAGTGTGTCTGTTTTCATAAGAATGTTTGTGTGTATGTTTTGGTTGGTGCTACGTGTTTGCATGTTGAGTGTTTTTCAGTGTGTTTGTGTGTCATTTGGCTTGTGCAAGTGTTATTGGTATATGTGTGTGTTTTGATGTGTGTGTTTCGGTGTGTGCATGTGTTTGTGTGTATTCTCGCGGGTATGCCTGTTCATTTAGTGCGTGTATTTGTCGGTGTGTGTGCGTATGTCCGCTGGTGTGTGTATGTGTGTGTGTGCGCCAAAGCCTTGGAGAACAGTGTGCCACGGTGCCTCATAAAGAATTGTGTGAGCCCTTGTGTTTTGTTCTGTTTGTGCACATTAGTGCACGTTGGGGGAACCAGTTAACACTCTTACACAGGGCTCTGAACTCACTATAATATTTAATATCTTATTCCCTTGTTGCCATAGAGATTAAGCCCACTTTTAACCTTGGTCTATTATGGTCATTTTAACGCTTGAAATAACTTTGTTACATTCTAATGTTTCCTTGTTCTCTCTCCTTCCTCACTGCCTCCCCAACCAGAATACAAGGTGAGCGGTTTTTTTCTTTTTAGTTATACTTAAATACTCTTGGCTTGATCTTACGGTTGTGTGAATTTCAAAGTTGGATAACAATGCCTACATTGTGTGTTTGTGTATGTGTTTTTTGCAGATCTACCCCTACGAAATGCTGGCAGTGACCCACAGAGTGAAAGTGAAGCTTCCCCGCGATATTGACCGCACAAGACTGGAGGTAAGCTCTCTTGCAATTTGCCCCTTCTCTGTGTTCTCTCTCTCTCTCTCTCTCTCTCTCTCTCTCTCTCTCTCACTCCTCTCACACTCACACTCACACTCACACACACTCACTCTCTCTCTCTCCCTCCCTCTCTCTCTCTCTCTCTCTCTCTCTCTCTCTCTCTCTCTCTCTCTCTCTCTCTCTCTCTCTCTCTCTCTCTCACACTCTCTCTCTCTCTCTCTCTCTCTCTCTCTCTCTCTCTCTCTCTCTCTCTCTCTCATATATCCAGCGAATTTTACCATGTAGAATCCCATCTTGTATTCACATGGGCGGGGTCTCACCCAGCTTTTTATCTCCATGGAAACCCGTCACATAAGGCCATTGGCAGAATTGTTGCTGATGCTTATGCTTTCAATGCCATCGCGTTAAGATATTAAAGAATTTTTCGATCCATGATGTTTTGAATTAGAATACGAATGATTCAGTTTGAGACACTTGTGTGTTTCTGTGCGTGTTTGTGTGTGAGTGTGTAGCAAGTCTAACTCCAGTTACCCACTCTAATGGAAACAGGGAAATTAGAATGCGACACAATCACACACGCCTCCGCTTGCGTTTTGAGCTGCAGAATTCACACAACGCTGCAAAACCACACTCAAGATTTATGGCGGTTTTCTGTTTCAACGCCTGCAACAACGGACGGGACGCCAAAAATATACTTCAACGCAGGCTCCTCCCACTCTTGTTTGGAGCAGCCATGGTTTCTATGGAAACCAGATGATTGGCTGTCATCCAATGATGTTCACTTTTCTGCCAGGTGTCACGTTAGTATAATGACAGCGAGGGAGAGCGTGAGTGAGCTACATAGGCTAGTGTCACTGTCGGCTGCCATTGTTATTTATGCTAACAACAAGCCGACATCCATCACTAGCATATGTGGATGTCTTTCTCCCACGTTATTTGTTAGACCTTTAGTAGGTGAGTCTTTTGTTATACCGGCCAAAAGGAGTCAGACATGGTTACTTTTTGGTGATAGTTGGGAGGTTCATCGCTGTTTAAAATGCTTCGATTACAGAAGGTCTCGGTTTCCCTCGAGTTTTAGCCTAGCATTGCAATTCAGTCTAGGATCTGAACTCGATTTTTATTATTATTTACTATTATTATAACTTTGAAACTATTGACCGAATACAGTCCAGTTCGCATGAGTATAATCTCTTTAAAACTGAAAATAAAAGCTTTCCAGCATGATCTGACGCCATAACTGAAAGATAATATAGATATAAACAAACTAGCATGCTTTCCCCAGGGTAACTGAATTTCTTTGGGTTATCATTTGAGTGCTTTGGTTAGTAATGTACTACACATTATATTACAGGCTGTATAATCTTATTATCCAAACACTATGGCTTACCATGGTGACCAGCACATTTCATATTTCTGAAACACTGCCCTCTTTGCCCTATGTGTGTGTGTATGAGTGTGTTTATGTGTATGTGTGCATCTGTGTGTGTGTTTGTGTCGACGAGTAATTGTGTATGCATCTATGTCTGTGTGTGTGTGTGTGTGTGTGTCTATGAGTTAATATGTGTGCATTTTGTGTGTGTGTGAGTTTATTTGTTTACGTGTTGTGGCAACCCGGCAAGGTGAGCGAACCACCTCCTCTCAAACAGGCCACAATTTCACGGGGAAAAACCAAAAAGGCACGTTTCATTCAAAAATCAAACGTAAAGTCTCTCGCTGAAAAAACACAAAAGAAGGTAAAACCTGCGCGGAATCGACAGTCGTATCCCGGTCTCTCCGGTCTCTCCTTGCCCGAGCCACATGGCTGAGAGAGCCCCGAATAAGTGGAGAAGCAGGCTATTTAAGCCCTGCTTCTCCACCTGTTCCTCAGATGCTCTGCATCTCCTTAATTGGCCCCGGCTCCAATGCCCTCAATAGCGCCATCTTGGGGTAGACTGCTTCCAGGGGACCTGGGCTGGCTCCGGGTTGCCACGGTGTGTGTGTGTGTGTGTGTGTGTGTGTATTGATGTGTGTGTGTGTGTATTGATGTGTGTGTGTGTGTTTCTCTCCAGGGGACCTCTGGGCGTGGCTTCCAGCGGTGCCACGGTGCTGTGTGTGTGTGTGTGTGTGTGTGTATTGATGTGTGTGTGTGTGTATTGATGTGTGTGTGTGTGTTTCTCTCCAGAGGCACCTCTCCCCAGAGGACTTCCAGCTGGTGTTCGGGATGACCCTGGCCCAGTTCGACCGCCTCGCCCTCTGGAAGAAGACCGACATGAAGAAGCAAGCTCGTCTTTTCTAAATAATCACCCAGACCCACCGACAAAAATCTCTCGTCCCTCTTTGTGGATGCCTCCCCTGTGCGAGAAAATAATAATAACAAGGGAGACACCAAAGGACCCATCCGGAGAATATCCATATGTACCAACCCCTATGTATGTATGCCCCCCCTCGACCCCTCGCCCTCACCTTGCCCCCTCCCCACGGACGGTACCGCCGTTAGATTGCGCCGTGCACCTGCATCAATCCACCCCCACCCCCCCCTCCCCCCCCCCCGCCCCCCCCCCCCCGTCTCCCACTGGCCAGCGTTGCCATGACGACCGTAAGAGGCGCCCTGTGTACTTCCCACCGTATGAACCTTGACCCGACCGTGTGTGTGCTTGAGGGGGCGACTGGCGCGGAGGTAGTGGGGAGGGAGTTCGGTCGGGTGGGAGCTTCATTTGCATGGCCTGTGTCACGACCCCCCCCCCCCCCCCTTGCCATCTTCTTACCCCTTGTAACCCCCACCCCCCACCCCAGCACACCCCAAATTCACACTCACACACACCTCCCAAGCTTGACATAGTTATGTGTTGAAACTGCCTTCTCTTCTGCTTTTGGCGTGCTAGCGTTCTGACAATTCTCACCTATGCTAACCTATGCCAACCACTCAGGGTGAACTACCCGTCGAGCTCACCTCGTTGTGAATGAGCTGATCTGGCTAAAATATTGTCTGTAGTTTACCATGGCCATGAGTGTAAATATATAAAGAGCGCTCTATAATCTAGTTTAGACTACCACACGTGCTACATATAATGCTACACAAGAGTAGCATGATGCTACGTAAGGTTCGCATGATGCGACAAGAGAGTTGCATTATCAGTCAATATGTGAATGTGTATGGGAATGCATTACTATTGTAAATAAATGTATATTGGAATATGCTATCATAAACTGTACAACGTGGTACTAGGCTATGCTAGCTACATACATGTGATTAAAGTGAGGCTAGCATAATATTCAAACCTTTATATCAACACCTAAATTGTATGAAAATGTGCTACTGAATAGTTGTTATTCCCTAACCCTGAATACACGGTATACTGCATAAATGTGTTACTAATTCACCCTGAGTGGTAGGAGAGATTGTCAGAACCCAGGTATTCTATTGCGCTTCATATCTTGAAGCGCTTTTTTGTTTTTATTTCTTTATCGTTGTTTTTATTTTAAAATGAGGTCTGTGTCATCGTATTCTTTCAAGCGTATCAGATATACGGTTCTGCCTTGTTGTAAAGGTGTCTCTCTCTTTCTATCTCTCAACTGTCGGCCATCTTGGCTCTGTTGACCTGACTGTAGCATGTTTCCTGTCAGGCCCTAGACTTGTATCTATAGATAACATCATGAATCACTTTTAAGGGAGTAGAAGTACATCAAGTATGAGTTTGTTGTTCTATTTGTGTTATCTGCAATGACGACGTACTGAAATTTGAGCTCAGAAAAGCAGTTATTTGGTTGTGTGTGGAAAGGCTGAGTCACACTGATACATTTGCTTGTCTAAAAAGGCCAAAATGGAGGCAAGCGTGTGTGTATAAATAATAGAGCAATGTGTTTATAAATAGAGAACTACACAGAGGACCGATAGGTGGCCTAGGCATAGGAGATGGGAAATCACAAATACACTGCATTTGAGTGTATATCTATTTCATTTTATTTAGAATTGCAATCATCACAGCCCTAATAATTTCATCAAAACTCTTTAATGAAGGGAACAGTGCACTCGCGGTTTTATTGTGTTAAGAGACCACCATGACAGGGATAACAAACAGCACATGTTTGTTATCTGTTATCTTGAACCTCTATTTCAATACTCTAAAGGTATCTTTTATTGTAAGGGTTAGGTTTTGTATTGCCATGTTATTTTCTAGTACTATGGGATGGAAGGGGAGGAAAACAAGGGAGGAAGGTCGGACAGACATGAGCCTGAGAGGTCAGAGAGTGGGGGGGGGGGGGGCTTGTATCTTAACACAAACACACACTAAGCCTCTCATAAAGCGCCAGGGAGGACGGGAGAGGAGAGAGTGGAGATGGAGAACCCAGAAGCTTTGGGTTGGGGTGACCCCGGTTCCCTCCACAACAGATAAGATAGCGGGTCGGGAAGGGTTTCCACAACAGGACTCTGTTTGTGAAACTCAGGGCTTTGCGGGGACACTCGTGTCAAAGTATAAAAGTTTGAATTATTTTTATAAGCTATTTTTGACTTTCTTCCGAGAATCGGCCGACGCAGCGAGAAACTGTTGAGCGAATCATGATTTTGTTTTGGATTGTTTTGGTTTTGAGCTGAAAACAAAAAAAAAAGAGTCTTCCATCCTCATCACGCAAACGGCTGCGCCAGTGCTACTATGTGTCTCCAACTGATGTCTTGCTCGATTGCAAACTAGATACTCCAATAACGCTACTTTATCCTGTAAGAGGGAGGCTTACTTGTTAATATGTTGGCTGCTTGTGAGCAAACGTTATCCCAAGCTTCACATTCGGGCTTAGCTGACATATCATCTCATGTGTTTTTCTTGTCTCTTGTGTCTTCTTGTCAGACTCACTAAATCCACGAGCGGTCAGAGCACCTGTAAGGGGCATGTGTGTCTGTTAGACACAGAAATGGTGTGTCTGTGTCTAACCTCTTCCTTGTGGGGACATACATTGGAATGACAATACAAGGACCCTGCCTACGTCCTCGGATGCAGGGTGTGTGAAAATGTGTGTGATCTGATTTTGTGCCCATTAGGTTTGTTTGGATAAAACAAGCCATTTATTATACTGTTATACACATTTATTTTTTCTGTGGTTGGATGAAGAAAAGTGCCCAGCTCTGCTGCTTTTACGTTAGGTATTTATTTATGTCCAGGAAGACGAGGATAAAGAGGATGAATCGATTGGGCCACTGGCTGTGGTGTTGATGATTGGATAGGAATGGAAAACGTGGAAAAATGTCTTTTTTTTCTTCAAACATATCCACTTTTGCTTTTAATCTCAGTAAATGTATTCGATCAAATGTGGCTCTTCCTGCAAGTAACATACGTTCTGTCTGATTTCTAACATTCATCTCCTATTAAAGTGCTTTAATGAAACAAGACAGTGGTGGCG
>OLKM01000070.1:219634-227279 GCA_900291075.1 Melanogrammus aeglefinus
GATGAGCCGACTCGCTCCACCTCCTGGGCCACATGCCGCCCATAGATGTTGATCGTGACAGGATATTGATCCCTGGTAACATGCACACCGATCGATCACACTTCAAACGCTTTAGGCGCTCGCCGTTTTTTTTCGAATCGTTTTCCTACGTGTCTGTCATCACATTCTATCGTTTCTTGATGAGGTTTTTTAGACGGCGTCCGGCGTTCGTAGACCCTCACGGTCTCGGGGTGATTCCAGGACGCACACTGCTAAGCCGGGGGCATATTCCTGGGCTGGTGTCCAAAAAAGACATCTGTTGTGGCTGGCAACCCTGCTTGATACCCTCCAATTAACCACGAGGCCCGTACCCACATTGCTGCATCATATCTAACGTCTCAGCAGTTTTTATCATGCAAGGTTTTTATCAGAGAATACACAGCAAGGGGGAATGCACTCAGTCTGCACAGCTGTTGTCTTCATAGGTTGTTAGGCTGTCCTTATGCACACACACACACACAAACACACACACACACACACACACACACACACACACACACACACACACACACACACACACACACACACACACACACACACACACACACACACACACACGCACCACACATGCATGCACACAGACTCATACTTGTACGCGCACGCATACATTCACACACAAACTGACTAGGATCTATGAATGCATTTTAAGCATTCTTTCTGCCCTCGGGCAGAGTGCAACGAAATGCCCACATTAGGATAAGCGGCATCACACACGCCCATAAAGACCCCCGCTCCCTCGCTTTTTACAGCACACACACACACACACACGCACACGCACGCACACGCACACGCACACACACACACAGCTACACACACACACACACACACACACACACACACACACACACACACACACACACACACACACACACACACACACACACACACACACACACATACACACATACACACAAACGAGAGAGCCATGACTCAAGCACATCATATGTCATCACATCAACAGCCTGACTCTGCCCTCGGGCCTTTTGTGTGCGTGCATGTGTGTGTGTGTGTCTGTGTGCATGCTTGTGTGTGTGTGTGTGTGTTGTGTGTGTGTGTGTGTGTGCTGTGAGATGTGTGTGCATGTGTGTGTGTGTGTGTGTGTGTGTGTGTGTGTGTGTATATGTGTTTGTGTGTGTGCGTGCTGTAAAGATATTGTGCATATGTTATTACAGCCAAACTACTTTGCAGGAGGGATAGATATATTTTGAAGAGTCATTTTGTGTGTGTGTCTGTGTGTTTGTGTGTGTCTCTGTTTGTGGATGTAGTTGTGTGCGTTTGTTTGTCAATGTGTGCAATGTTAACTCTAGAGCCCAATATTTAAAGAATAGGAGGACGTTCCTCCACTCTGGACCTGATTTAATGAAGTGTGTCGCAGACTGCTTTTACTTAACGTAATAAAACGACGCTGTCGCCTTGCCATCTCCAAGCATGACATCACCCCGGCCCACCGGACACATTTTTAGGATTAGACGAGAACGAATACATTGATCTGGGAGTTCAGCTTTGTGTGTGTGTTTGTGTTTGTATGCGTATGCCTACATGTGATCTGTTAGTCAGTCCTAATCCCCGTTGGTATGCGTTTGTGTCTGCCCACAGGACTTTGCAGGAGTGTGTGTGTGTGTGTGTGTGTGTGTGTGTGTGTGTGTGTGTGTGTGTGTGTGTGTGTGTGTGTGTGTGTGTGTGTGTGTGTGTGTGTGTGTGTGTGTGTGTGTGTGTGTGTGTTTGTGTGTTTGTTGTTAAGCACACACCCCTTTGCAGGATGGCTCAAGTTATTGCTCTAAGTTTATGGGGACCCCCCGGTGGGTTCTGATTAGTTATCTTCAACTTGGGTCTGTTGCACCGGCTCTCGTCCAATCAACAGCTTTGTCTCTGAATGACTCCTTTAAGTGACTCCATTTTGGATCATAAAGTCGAAAGAGCTGTCAACTCTTACTAGCGTTATTTATTCTCTCTTTATTACTTTCTATTAAACTCAGTTAATTGTATTATTTCTTTGCCAATTTGCTTTGTGTATTTTGGATCATTAAATGTGGGTGTGTTTGGATGTTTGTAGCAGAGAGCCAAGAACATGTATTGACTTTCATATTGCCAAATTCGATGAATTGTGAATTGTATTAGATTCGGTCTACATTAGATTATTTCTTGGTTAATAACATTTTTGTTACGTCAATACGTCAACTCCCCAGATTTCCCTGCTCTGTGCACTCATATCAAAGCACAAGCCTTGCTTTTATTATTAGGATTGATGGCTATTGCATCTTTATTCACTTTGTACAGCCTAACGGATTCAGGATCGCTCTCCCTCGCACAGTGACCGTCTTGTTCAAACTCATACGTACTTTTCTACCAGGTTGTGTGTGTGTGTGTGTGTGAAGAGCAACGCGGGAATCCTTTCCGGTGATGTTAAAAAAGTAACACAGAATAGCAAAGTGAGCTCGTTTGAGACAGCAGTAGTAAACTGTACAAAGATTCTGTGAAGGTTTCAAATCAACATGTATTTAGAGAGCGAGAGAGAGAGAGAGAGAGAGAGAGAGAGAGAGAGAGAGAGAGAGAGAGAGAGAGAGAGAGAGAGAGAGAGAGAGAGAGAGAGAGAGAGAGAGAGAGAGAGAGAGAGAGAGAGGTGAATTGGTAAACACTAAATTAGAATTGAGTGGCAGTTGGTGGTTTCTGTCTCTCTCTTCTCTCTGACTCTGATTTTTCATAAAATTAAGAGGAATCTACATCTGTTTCTGGATTAAGTGTGGTTGAGCGTTTGCTTGTGTGTGTGTCTGTGTGTGTGAGAGAGTGATGCAATGTAGTGAGGTGTCTTCAGAAAGGTTTTTATTGAGTTTCTGATCTCTCTCCTTCGCTCTCTCTCTCTGTCCGTCTTCATTTCTCCATCATCTGCTCTCTTTGTTGTCGCTTTTGATCCGGTTCCTGTCTCCACCTTTGTTTTTGGGGGTGTGTGTTTGTGTGTTTGTGTGTGTGTCGTTTTATCAGTAATGGTGCATACACAAGCATCATGCATGTGAACGTGCAGGAGATACACATTCTCAGACAGATTCATGCTAATGTGTTATCAATCTGCCCTGCAGTGTGTGTGTGTGTGTGTGTGTGTGTGTGTGTGTGTGTGTGTGTGTGTGTGTGTGTGTGTGTGTGTGTGTGTGTGTGTGTGTGTGTGTGTGTGTGTGTGTGTGTGTGTGTCTAATAGCTTCATATTGCAATGTCTCCCATGTGAGCAACAGCCTCTATAGATGACGCACACTGACGCTCTCTCTTTCTCTGTCTCTCCCTCTCCCTCTCCCTCTCTCACTCTCTCTCTCTCCTCTCTCTCTCTCTCTCTCCTCTCTCTCTCTGTGTCTCTCTCTCTCTCTCTCTCCCTCTCTCTCTCCCTCCCTCTCTCTCTCTCTCTCTCTCTCTCTCTCTCTCTCCCTCTCTCTCTCCTCTCTCTCTCCCTCTCTCTCTCTCCTCCTCTCTCCTCTCTCTCTCGTCCCTCTCTCTCCTCTCTCTCTCCTCTCTCTCTCTCTCTCTTCTCTCTCTCTCTCTCTCTCTCTCTCTCCCTCTCCTTATGCTTCTCCTTTGTTCTGCTTGTTTTCTATGTCTGTTCCTGATTCTGATGTTTGCTGTTCAACTTATATGTGGTGTCATTACCTCATGTCTTGCCATCGTCTTATGAAACTGAACAGCATGCTGGTGGAATAACCCTAACCCTAACCAATAGGATTGTAGGGGTAATGGACAACTAGCAACAGCACATACTGCCTAAGTCCTAACTCACTGCCTCATGTCTCCATCTCACCTTCCCTCTCGCCATCTCTGTCTCTCTCTCATATGACTTATTGTATGTTATACATACTGGCACTTAAAAAAAGTACTTAGCATTGTGTATCATCTTATCCTAGCTATCTTTGTTGTATATAGGGAATGGGTTAACCTAGTCATTGATAGTGCTTGGCACTTGGTTCTATGAACATCCTTACTGTAACCACAGTGACATATTGTTTCACCTTCTTCTGTCAAATGTTCTTATGTAAGTCGCTTTGGATAAAAGCGACTTCTAAATGCCCTAAATGTAAATGTAAGTATGATGAGAATGTATGCAAGGAACACATTGCCATCTCACCAACCAACAGCGATGATGCAAAACACAACTCACAGCCCCTATCCTGTGATTCTTTTTTACAATTAGGGCATTTAGCAGACACTTTCATCCAAAGAGCCTTACAATGCTCCACGCCAGAGTCCACAACGCAGGGCGACAGCAAGCACATCAGGAGACGCTAGGGTGAGGCGTCTTGCTCAGGTACATCCCAACACTAGAAGGAGCCGGGGATCGAACTAGCAACCTCGCGGTTACCAGCCAACGCGCTCTACCCCCTGAGCCTGGCTAACCACCATGAGTCTTTACTTTCCATCCACAAGCTGTCACAGCTTGGGGGGGGGGGGGGGGGGGGAGAACACAGTCGTACGACGTAAGCAGATCGGTTGTATAGTCTGATTAGGCCTCTTCCTGTCTGAGCTAACTGGAAGCAAACACACATACATGCACACACACAAGCACACTCGCACATGCACACACACACACATACAGCAACACATGCACATGCAAACACATCCAAATATATACACACACAGCCACTCACACACACATATACACACACACACACGCACATGCACACACACACACACACACACACACACACACACACACACACACACATACATACACACACACACACACACACACACACACACACACACACACACACATACCACAAACACACACACACACGCACACATTGTATTTCGTGTTTATTCCCAATACCGCAGTGGGGATATTACTCACATGACACATGGTGGCAATGGGATGACGTTGTGAGCCAATCACGTGTGAGAGTGGGCTGTGCCTGTGTGTAGATATGCCCACACCCCCATTGTGTGCGGTTGCGTGTGTGCACGTGCATTGGTTTCCACCCTACCACCTTGAAAAGATTGATACAATACAAAAAATACAAATATAAATATTCCCTAACAAAGTTCTTGGTGGTCAGCCGGTTGAGTCAGCAGCCTTTTCAAACGCAGCGGCACCAATAGACAGAGCCTAATGTCCTGTTCTGGTTCCACCTCAAGGCCACCGCACGCTACTCTGTGACAACGTAAAAGTTACACAAAGTGCAAATGTGCTTCAGAAATGTGTCATCAGACACGTCTCTGTGTGACGAGTTGATCCGGTCGAAACCCCGCGAGACGGAGAAAGAGTCCGGAGTAAAGAGAAACAGTAAAGAGAGAGAGTCAAGAGTAAAGAGAAAGAGTAATTATGTGCACAATTGCTAGCTTCCTATTGACGTTTATTGACCTATTTTCTGGACTTGTACTGTTTTTCCATTTTGTTGCTTGTCAACTGTACTGGCTGTTGCTACCGGATACCTGAATTTGGCATGGGGATGAATACCTTCTCTACTTAGTAACGACAGAGCGGTGCACTCCCTCTGGACTGCTGCTCATCAGGTACAGAAGACCCTGTGAATGATGTCTTCACTTGTTGCTGTCTGCTGTTCTACCTGACTGTTCCTCTCCCCGTCAACTGAGTGATTCATCTCGTTGGCACCGTATACCTGAGGATTTAGTCGTAAAGGGTTTGACATGTAGGCATGTGTTTGAACTTGACTGTGTGTGTGTGTGTGTGTGTGTGTGTGTGTGTGTGTGTGTGTGTGTGTGTGTGTGTGTGTGTGATGTGTGTGTGTGTGTGTGTGTGTGTTGTGTGTGTGTGTGTGTGACTGTGATGCATAGTAAAAAATGCGGTCAGGGCCTTCCTGTTTGACCATGCCTGTGTGTGTTTGTAGTTGTGGTGTGTGTGTGTGTGTGTGTGTGTGTGTGTGTGTGTGTGTGTGTGTGGTGTGTGTGTGTGTGTGTTGTGTGTGGTGTGTGTGTGTGTGTTTGACTCTATGCGTGAATGCGTGTGTGTGCCTGTCATCTGGGGCAGCTGTTGTCTAATCATTATTTACTCAGGGGAGCTGGTGCTAATGGCCAGACGCACTTGAAAGAAAAGTGAATTTCACGCAAACCTTCCACTCTGTTATTATACTTATCCAGCCCCTCCTAGTCCTAGTAGACTGGTATGCAGAGAGAGAGAGAGAGAGAGAGAGAGAGAGAGAGAGAGAGAGAGAGAGAGAGAGAGAGAGAGAGAGAGAGAGAGAGAGAGAGAGAGAGAGAGAGAGAGAGAGAGAGAGAGAGAGCGCGAGAGAGAGAGACTATAGCTGCATATGCTGCTTGAGTTCCCATTTGTGCCTTCATGTCTGTCTAGGCTTGCATGTGTGCAACTGATTTTCTGCAAGGGTAAGAATGTCCGTATTTCCTCACTTTCTACGCAGTCTTTCAAAATGGTCCAAAATGTGGTGGTCTGTGTGTTTGTCTGTGAGTATGATTGTTTGTGTGTGTGAGAGAGTAAGAGTGTGCCTATAAACACGAGGGCATGTTTATGTGTGTGCATAATGTTTGAATAGGTGTGTGTGTGTGTGTGTGTGTGTGTGTGTGTGTGTGTGTGTGTGTGTGTGTGTGTGTGTGTGTGTGTGTGTGTGTGTGTGTGTGTGTGTGTGTGTGTGTGTGTGTGTGTGTGTGTGTGTGTGTCGGTCACCACATTGGCTTCCCCCTCTCCAAGGCGTCTGAGGGGTTTGGGGGCCTCCGTTCAGACGTTCATCTCTGTGATGAGCATTGAGCACATGCCTGACTCAGAGTGGTCCTCGTGTGTTCACGTGTACTTTTCTTTTCTTACAAAATACACCTTTTTAAATACTGTTTGATCTCTCCTAGCTGTGTCAAAATTATAGCTTTCTCTACAACTCCACCTTTCCTCTGTCTCGTTCAATCTCTCTCTCTCTCTCTCTCTCTCTCTCTCTCTCTCTCTCTCTCTCTCTCTCTCTCTCTCTCTCTCTCTCTCTCTCTCTCTCTCTCTCTCTCTCTCTCTCTCTCTCTCTCTCTCTCTCTCTCTCTCTCTCTCTCTCTCTCTCTCTCTCTCTCCCTCTCCACCCTCTCTCTCTCTCTCTCTCTCTCCCTCTCTCTCTCTCTCTCTCTCTCTCTCTCTCTCTCTCTCTCTCTCTCTCTCTCTCTCTCTCTCTCTCTCTCTCTCTCTCTCTCTCTCTCTCTCTCTCTCTCTCCCTCTCCCCCCCCACCCTCTCTCTCTCTCTCTCTGTTTTCCTCTATCACTATGTCTCTCAACTCTGTTCTCCTCTCACACTTTAAAGGGAGAGAGAAATATTTAGCATTCCACACATCAAAGGCCCGAGCGTGACATGGCAGACGCCAGCCTGACCCATAATCACCACCCGGCCGTCAGCCGTCACTCCAAAACAATTAGCCAATCGGGATGGAGGGTGAGGAGACGGAGAGGAGGGAGGCGTAGGGTGGGGGGGAGGGGAGGGGGGTGGGCGAGTCTTGGCAGAGAGGATGTCAGGTGAGGAAATGTACAAAGCGGTGTTGTTTTCTATCTGTGTGTTGACTTGTCCCCGGCCTCTGCTCATCTGCATTCCTGCCAGTGAGGGACGGCTCCCACTCCAGCCGAGGTGCTGGAGTGAGAGCACACACACACATACGCACGGCACGCACAGCACGCACACACAACACACACACA
>OLKM01000070.1:229804-239804 GCA_900291075.1 Melanogrammus aeglefinus
AGCCGGTGTGGAATCTCGGAATTCCCTTGAAATTCTGAAATTCTTTTTGTAGAAACTTCCGTAATTCCCAAGGTTTTCTGTGGTGCACTATTTCCAAGCAGGGAGAGAAACTTCCTGTTGGGCTTGTGTTTTAGCTGTCTTGGCGTCTCTCAACAATGTGCTGCTTTAAAGAAGTTGGACCCTGCATGATTTTGGAAGGAGATTAAGGAAATGACATAGAGAATGAGAGGAAATTCTATTTTTTATGACCCCACCATGTGTGACTTGTGTTAATCCCCCCATTCCATCTCAATCTCCTTTCTTCCAAAAAATGGAAAAAGGATAGCAACTATTTTGCGATGGTATTCATCCATCAATTTGCCCCTCAATATTTTTTCAACCCTCAAATTGCACCAAAGACTGATATTTCATCATGTCCACTTTGTCTATGATCATTTCTTAGAACTGCAACTGCAAAAACTTTGCAACACTCGATTTTGGTTGAGATCGAACAGGCTATCTCTCTCCCATGCTTTTTTGTATCCAACATGGCAACCTGACTGAATCTGGCGTGTGGCTAGAAACACTGGTTTACCAACCGTAACGGATAGACCCCCTGTGTTGGCACTAGAGATTGCTCCAGATATTTGATGGAGCATTTGTTCGAAAAGCGTACGTTCTGAAAGGCCACGAGTGGTACACAGATTGTCTAACGATCCGTAGCTGCGGGAGAACTGCTGCCCTTAACAGACCCTTAAACCCTTAGGTTGCCATGTTGGTTAAAAAAAAGCCTTTCCATCTGTCAATATTTCCCACCCGTTGGAAAGAGTGTGTCAAGCTGTAACTAGAGGGGCGAGTATGTTACAATGGGCAGAAGGGCTGGAAAAACCAGGGCTGGGTAGATGGGTTTGGGTTGCCAGGTTGAGGCACACGTGGCAAAACTTGAAGTCTGTGTATATGTGTGTGTGTGTGTGTGTGTGTGTGTGTGTGTGTGTGTGTGTGTGTGTGTGTGTGTGTGTGTGTGTGTGTGTGTGTGTGTGTGTGTGTGTGTGTGTGCGTCTTTGTGCATGTGCGGGTGGTGTTTGCGGAAGCGTTCACTCCTACACCTTCAACTTGCGCTAAACACCTCGGTCAGGGCATGGGCTATAAAAAAAACATTCGCCCGCTACAAGAGGAAGCTTGTTCCTGTTAAACAGTCCCTTGTGTCACACACACACTCACCGACAGGCACTCTGTAAACACACACACACACACACACACACACACACACACACACACACACACACACGGAAACATACCGAATTCTATGGCCTCCCTTGTGAGAGTTCACTGTGTTTGAGTTTGTGTGTGTGTCAGTGTGTCTGTGAGTGTGTGTGTGTGTGTTAGGGTTGGCTGTTGTTTCGTTCCTGAAATACCACGGCAAGGAACTGTTATAAATTGAATTTGAGGATGGAAACGAATGAAAGGGGACATGTGTCACACACGCACGCACGCACGCACGCACGCACGCACGCACGCACGCACACACACACACACACACACACACACACACACACACACACACACACACACACACACACACACACACACACACACACACACACACACACACACACACACACACACACACACACACACACACACACACACACACACACACAGACAGAAAGACAGACAGACAGACAGACAGACAGACAGACAGACAGACAGACACACTCAAACCTCACTCAACTCTTTTGTATGTCATATTTGCTTGTCAGGTGGTCTTGGGAGGGTGGCTTAGCAGAGCTCACAGTGGAGTTGGGGGTCTCCAGAGGCTCAGGAAAATAGCTGGCAAAAAGGCTATTTCCAGTGCTATGCTGAAATGCTGTGGGTATGCGAATGTAGCATAACTCTATTGATCAATCGCTCGCCACGTTATTTGGCCTTATGAAAAACTCCTTCCACTAGGAAAAGGATAAATGCAATATAAAAACAATTTATATTGTTTTGGAAGCAACTCATACAGTAAGAGTCATTGTTTTTGTGTGATGGAAACAGAAATACCCGAAAGGAAGATTCTCTGGTTGTACCCAGCCGGGACTTTATATTAACATCCACCACCATGGACAAGGAACTCTCTCTCTCTCTCTCTCACAGCATTTGTGTTCTCCCACGCCCCGATAATCAGAGTCCTTTCTCCGTCCTCTGAGCATCACACGGCTGGGTTGACTGTGCGTTGGTCCCTAAGGAATCACTGTGTGTTGGTCCCTAAGGAATCACTTTGTGTTGGTCCCTAAGGAATCACTGTGTGTTGGTCCCTAAGGAATCACTGTGTGTTGGTCCCTAAGGAATCACTTTGTGTTGGTCCCTAAGGAATCACTGTGTGTTGGTCCCTAAGGAATCACTGTGTGTTGGTCCCTAAGTGGTACTCAGGGGACCCTTAGGGCAGGGTCCCCTTAGTGCAGGGTCAACACTAGGTCCCTCTCTGGTCCCCTTAGTTAAGGGTCCACACCAGGCCTCTCTCTCTTGGTCCCCTTAGTTAAGGGTCCACACTATCCCCCTCTCTGGTCCCCTTAGTTAAGGGTCCACACTAGGCCTCTCTCTCTTGGTCCCCTTAATGCAGGCTCTCTCCTGGTCCTCTTGGGTCCACACTAGGCCTCTCTCTCTTGGTCCCCTTAGTGCAGGCTCTCTCCTGGTCCTCTTAGTTAAGGGTCCACACTATGCCCCTCTCTGGTCCCCTTAGTTAAGGGTCCACACTAGGCCTCTCTCTCTTGGTCCCCTTAGTGCAGGCTCTCTCCTGGTCCTCTTAGTTAAGGGTCCACACTATGCCCCTCTCTGGTCCCCTTAGTTAAGGGTCCACACTAGGCCTCTCTCTCTTGGTGCCCTTAGTGCAGGCTCTCTCCTGGTCCTCTTAGTTAAGGGTCCACACTAGGCTCTCTCTGGTCCTCTTAGTTAAGGGTCCACACTATGCCCCTCTCTGGTCCCCTTAGTTAAGGGTCCACACTAGGCCTCTGTCGGTGGCTCCCTCTCCGGGTCCACTCCAGGGACAAGCACAGCCTTTGTCTCCAAAACACACACTATGTGTTCTAGCTGAATAAGGCCATCTAGGAAAGGGTGTATGTGTGTGTCTGTCTGCCCGTGTGACTGTCGCTCTGTAGCCGTTGGCCGGGGGGAGAACGCTTATCTGACATTTTTGTCATTTGTTGAATTTCAATGTGGATTGACAAAGTGATTTTGGCGAAGCATTTGGAAACCTACCCTGTTTTCGAGCGAAGGCTGAAACTAGAAATGTTCAGTGTATGAATTGCAGTCTGATAAGTTAATAAAGACCCTTTTACCCAAGGGGAGCTCGGGTGAGTTTGGCAGACTATGGACGTTGGGGATCAAACCCTTAACTGGGTGGGTGCTAGTTCGATCCCCGGGTCCTCCTGCTGAGGAACAGGCGGCGCACACTGAACGCCCCCGACGAGCTGTCAGTCGTCCTGCGTGGTTGACTTCAATTTGACTGTGGATGTGTGAAAGAATGTTGCAAGTCCTCCTGTAGATCCTAACGTGAACTCTATTCATGCACTACACACGTGCACACGTACACACCCCGCCCTGTTACAGACAGCAGACGCCTCGCTCTGTGCTGTGAGGGGATGATTGAGTCTGTGTGGGACATTTAAAGATCTCCCCCTCCTTATCTATTAGATGTTCTGCTCTCATTCTGTCATCCCCGCGCTGATGTCAGTGATTACCGTTTCACCACGCCCGGCACACACACACAAACACGCACACACAATCACACATTTTGTGGGTGTGTGTGCAATTCTATGGAAAGGCCTCACATCTCGACTTGCCCTAACACTTTCCCCTCCTTGGCATGTGGCCCATCGTACAACATCTGCTGTAATCAGATAATAGGTCATCCAGACAGCTCTTCATAAGACATGCGGCATGCAGATACTCTGTACACACTCCAAGCATTACCGCACACACACACACACACACACACACACACACACACACACACACACACACACACACACACACACACACACACACACACACACACACACACACACACACACACACACACACACACATTCAAATGGACACACATGCGACTAATAACCTGCTCTTTAAATATCCTCCACCCCACTTAGGACTGATATCGATCGACTGGTAATGCGTTGGTCTTTGCCGTGAAACTGACATCATGGGGTCTGGGGGTGGTTTAGATCTTGCTGTGTGGTTTGCGTATGGATCTGAGGAGAAGTTTGTGGACCTTCATGTGTGTGTGAGAGAGAAAGACATCAAGAGAGACCCCCCAAGTACCCGACACTGCAGGGGAAGACTTCAGTCCTTATCAACGTTTGCTGTCGGTGAGGGCAGGGTGTTTCACGAATGGTTGGTTTTTCTCGGTGCTTGAAGGCACCTATTCAGCGACCTACAGTTTTCAGGGAGGGGTGGGACCGACTGAAAAAACATGTATATTTTTTATATTAAGTTTTATTCTTGATCACATAAACAGAGCGAACGCTAGAGAGAGAGAGAGAGAGAGAGAGAGAGAGAGAGAGAGAGAGAGAGAGAGAGAGAGAGAGAGAGGAGAGAGAGAGAGAGAGAGGAGAGAGAGAGGGAGAAGAGAGAGAGAGAGAGGAGGGGGGGGGGGGGGGCGAGCCAAGCAGAGGGAGAAGAGGGGTCGACCTACAGAGAGAGGGGAGGAGGAACAAGTTAGAAGAGGAAAGAGGAGGAGGAAAAGGACCCGAGAAAAGTTTCAATCGAAGTTAGACACGGACCCTCAGTCGCCGGTTCCTTCGCCGGCGGACCTTTCGAAACGGGAAAAAAACATCTTTATACACATCCGGGAGAGAAGAACATAGTCTAAGTGTAACGGTGTACAGCGGAGGCTGTGGCGAGGGAAGGCTCGTTTCTTCCTCTGCTCTGTATATTCTACTTGATCCTCGCCAGCTGCGGAGCGCACACTGCGGGGTTCACTGTCCGTACTGTAGATGCGTGTGACTCCACGATGCGGAGCGATCCTATTCTGTTCGCCTCCAGCAGAGGTGAGTTGGTGGACCGACTTCAACATGCATGCACCGTTTAGTTGCTTCTATCTCTCTCGCTCTCCCTCTCTAGATCGACCACTCTCTGTAGTTCTCGCTCTCGCTTCGATGTCAAATTGTTTCTTGTAAGGTTTTTTTGCATCTGTTTCTCTGCCCACGTAGACTTTCACAGTACGCGTCTCCAAACCTGAACTAATCCCTTTAACGTGCGACAAATACACAAGTTAAAAATTTTGACTTGAACCTATGGGTCATAAGATTGTGCAGAACTTTCCCCCTCCGGATAAAACGAGCAGTAACGTCAAAGTATTGGTTTTATAATTTAGTGGATATTTTCCTTTTATGATAAACCTTTGCAAAGTCATTCAATGAGCAATGCGGTCGGTCACGAGAGGGAGAAGGGGGAGAAAGGGGAGGGGAGAGACGGTGAAGAGGAGGGAGGGAGACTGGAAACACTGCTCTCGACCGCTGGCTCCTGATAGTGTCATTAGGGTTTCGGTTGGGGTTGTCCACGGAATTATGCGTCGGGACTAGAGGCTACTTGACTCCCTCTCTCTCCCCCTCCCCTCCCATTCTCTCCGCTAGCCGCCCCTCCCACACACACCCAAACACACACACACACACACACACACACACACACACACACACACACACACACACACACACACACACACACACACACACACACACACACACACACACACACACACACACACACACACACACACACACACCCTTCTCCCTCAATGTACCCAGTAACAATGAATAGAATCAGTAAAGATTAACAAAACCTGCAGGTTTTTACAATGTACGCAATATACAGTATATGGAAGCACATAGCTCTTCCATCTCTCTATACATAAATACATGGATCAGCCAGCTCAGGTACTCCCCGTACAACCCCCCCACCCGCCCCCTCCTCTGGACGGCCTCCACCCACCCAGCCAGCCCCATAGACAGAGCCTCCACCCACCCACCCACCCAGCCAGCCCCAGAGACAGAGCTCCACCCACCCAACCACCCAGCCAGCCCAAGAGACAGAGCCTCCACCCACCCACCCACCCAGCCCCAGAGACAGAGCCTCCACCCATCCAGCCCCAGAGACAGAGCCTCCACACGGGCAGCTGTGCGGTGTCAGGTAGCATAGCAGTGCGGCGGCGCTTCACCCAAAGACCCGTGGCATTGGGTGTGCGTCTCCCCCGACAGACGGCCATTGTGTGGAGGACAGCCGATGGAGACGGTTCGGGGGTGGGGGTGGGGGGTGGGGGGAGGGGGGGTTCCGGAGCCGTGATGAAGCAGAGAGAGTTAGCCAAGGTTTCAGTACTCAGTTCTCTCACAAGGTGCCAAGTGTAGGGTGGAGCCCCCACTCCCCCACACAAAGTTCACCCAAAGGGTGGCAATGCTAAATGCTAACGTGGGTTCGTGCAGTCTGCCCCCCTGGGAGCCCAGTCGGGCTGGTGTGGTTTCAATGGGCTCGGTTTCACGCGGTCTCCCAGTGATGGAAGCTAATAAGTCTGCAAATCCTTGCTTTTGCTGTGACTCTCTGGCCCTCTTTCTCTTTCTTTTTCTCTCTGTAACTCTCTGTCGGTTCGATAGCTCCTCGCCTCCTTGCTTAACTATTGGAAGCGGACAATCTCTCATACACAATGACACACGCACACAAACTGCAGCCAAAAAGTCTTTTTTAGTTTTTTTGTCAACACTGTGGTCATTCAACAAGGAGCCCCCCACAAATTCTTCTCGTCCGGCTCAAGCCACCTTATCTGTGTGGAGCTTACAGAAGACATGATGAGAGACGAGATGGAGAAAGATGTTGTATTCTCTCCTCTCTCTGAAGGGACCAGTGCGCGCTCTCTCTCTCTCTCTCTCTCTCCCTCTCTCTCTCTCTCTCTCTCTCTCTCTCTCTCTCTCTCTCTCCTCTCTCTCTCTCTCTCTCTCTCTCTCTCTCTCTCTCTCTCTCTCTCTCTCGCTCTCCCTCTCTCTCTCTCTCTCTCGCTCTCTTTCTCTGTTCTCCCTGCACAGTCCGCAGCCCTCTCTTCCGCTCTCTCCCCCCCACAGTTCACCCTCTCAGTTTCTTTTGGGCTACCAACACAATGCACTTTGTTAATTTCAATCTTGAAGAAAAGCTGTAAGGGAGAGGGAAAGAGAGAGGTTGATGAATTGGCATCTCGATCCAGGAAAAAGCCCATGCATAGAGCTGCCCATGAGTGCATGCCCATCTGTACAGTTCTTTATTGGACTAATTATCACATAGCAAGCGTTCTGTGGAGCCGCAGTGGTCTGGGACTGATTTGCGGTGGTGTTGGGATGCACCCGTGGTGGAGATGTTGGGAATATTTCTGGGCCTCTGTGCTCAGGCAGTCTTGGAAGGCTTTTAATGGTCTTATGGTTCTAATTGGATAAGCGTTGTCCTCTGTCTGTCCTGGCAAAGCTTACATGGATCAACCCCCTCCATACTGCCAGAAGAGGGGACTGGGTTGTTCTTGATCGTTAAAGCTAAGGTCTTGACTCGACCAATAAGAATCAGCCGTTACATTTATTGACAATTGGGAAAAGGGCCAATGATTTCCTGATTGGGTGTGCTTTCATCTATGAACGGTGAAATCATTATTAATATTTTATATATTTTCCGTTAAGCAAGTTTCAATGAAATGAGCATCCGGCCATGTTTGTATGCGTGGGAATGCAAATATTCTCATCAGCATTCTGGGTGTAAATTCTTCAGCAGTCAGCCCTCGTTCAATCCGGCTCTATAATTTGATCCATCAAAGCACCGTGAGCCCCTTAGCTGCTTGAGGTGGGACTGGAATTAGCTTCCATGCTTCTCCAACCAGTTAGCCTTTTAGTAAATGGAAACACATTCTCAATCCATGGCCTCTTGATTTTCTGTGGTGGGGGGAAAAACGTCAAAATGGAGTTTCAATGCTTGTTTGTACGCGTATGCTATGTGTGTACATCGGCCTAATACCCACATCGGCAGATGTTCTGGGTGTGTCTGGTGGTTTCCATTGCTGCAAGGGTAGCGGTTGTGATGGTTGCTTTCAGGAGATGGCTGGATGGATAATAAAAGAGTCAATTGGTTCAGAGTTGGCTGTCAATCACGGAAAGGGGGAGGCGGAGCCGGTGGAGCAGGCAAAGTGGAACAGCCCAACTGATTAAAAGACGAGGGATGACATTTTCCTCTTGAGGGGAGTCCAGCCCTGGACCATGAACCTGTTTCTCAGTGTAGTAAATATGTTATGGGGGAACGGTTAAATATAAATGGGATTGTGTACCACCGAGGGGAAACTCCTTAATTTGACTGACGAACCACACCCAGGCTTTCCATTGGCTGTTTTCCTGCTCAGAGTAGTGTCAAGCTTAGAGTAGTGTCAAGTCTAATGATTTTGACGGCGTTCGCACCGCCAAAATCGATGGGGAAACGGTGTGTTTATTGTTATCATGTGATGGATCACGTTTGTGTGAACTTGAGTAAAAGGTCTCACAATGTGCAATTGGGATTCCAGGAAAAACCAATGAATCTTCAAATCTGCCGGTTTTTTCTTGGTCTTACTGCTGTTTATCCAGGCCTTACTCATAATGGAATATGTTGACTGATTCAAGGCCATCTGTCTTTTTTCAACCTTTTGTAGACCTTGTATCTAGGAGTTGCGACGTCTTATCAACAAACAACAAAGGTGACACGCGTTAGACAATGCACGTGATCACACTGGGATTCATAACTGTAGGGAGCAGGATACAAGGGCAGGTGGGTTTTACTCCAAGCCAATAGGACCGGGGTTCGATCGACCATGTCCTGCAAAGGGGTGCCTCCTGCTGAATGGATCTGCTGAGGCTAATGCCTTGCCAGATTGGCGTGTCGCAGAAGCCTTTTTGGTGAATGTGGAAATGTCTGCGTTGTAAAACCAGCTGTACCTTAGTCTCTGACCTCCCCTGTGCCTGCACAGGGTACCGCAGAAGAGAGAAAACACAGCACCCAAGCACAAATACACATGTCGTTAGCCTCCTGGCATAATTGCCTCATATTTTAAAATTTGGTCATATTGTGGCCAAATGTTGATACCCAACTACTCTCATAACACTGCTGATTCCATGTGTCTCATCGGCTGTATCCTTAGTCAATCATAGTGCTTTTACATTCCATAATCACTACCTGCCTAAGTCAGCTATTTGTCTTTGGCATTTCCGACGCTAAATACAAGATAAACCTTAAAATAGTACTTAGGCATTTATGCGATGAGGTTAACGATAGATACACACTTATGCACACACTAGAATGCTTGGATTAAGGCTCAAATAGGAGTTATGCCTGAAGAAAGTCCCATTCCCTTCTCCCTGATCTGTGCAGTCTATCAACATGGAGGAGGTTTTCTTCATTTCTTTGGACCCCGAGACGGAATCTTTCCATCCGCACATTGCGGTGAGAACAGTTGTCTTTATATCTTTCTCGGTTCTGTCCCAAGAGTGTGGGGAGAAAGCCTCAAGTCGATCCGGGGATTTGGAACAAGAAATAGATATTTTGAAACAGTTATTAGTGTCTCTAATTTGAGCCGTCATCGCTCATCTTGGGCTTAAACGATTCAAACATGATGGCGCCTTTTCCTGCTCAGGAGTTAGATGCCATTAACGATGATGTCATTATGTAGAACGGTTGATTTCTGACATTTGGGCTTCAGATGCCAGTTCACCCCAGCTGTTGATCAAACCCTCAACACGAGTATCTTGCCTCTTTATCTGTTCTCTTGTGTTTTGTCCATGGATGATCTGATAATGTGGCAGTGGTGTTTGCAGATCAATGGCTAATATGGTAGAATTTGAGTCAATCACTCCCCTTCCTTGACCTACATCTTTGAATAATACATTTGGAGAGTCTCTCCCCCTATCACTGTCTCTCTTTCGGTTGTTCTGTCCCTGACCGCTCTGTGATTGGCTAGTGAAGTGGCTTTTAGGTTTGGCTTCGTCTCGCAGCCTTTTGACCTCAACTGGTGGCC
>OLKM01000070.1:242304-247304 GCA_900291075.1 Melanogrammus aeglefinus
CATTGGGATCAATTGTGTATCACAGCCTCTGTTTAATGACTAATTATTTGTCTCCATTGCCAAGGAAGCCTGGAGCTCAAGCGGTTCATCTGCATTCTCTGAGCGATGAGCATACGCCGATCGCCTTGAGTTGTGAACTAGTGCGGCGCATGGATACTGAGAGAGAAGTGAGAGGACCAGTGAGGGGGGGGTGGAGTGGGAACCTGGCAGACTCTCAGAGTCGGGTGGTTGGTGTGTTTGCACGGCTGAAGTGAAGTTATTTTCTGGGCTGGGCCCCCGGGGGCCTTGTTAGAGGGTGGTCCCACTTGTTACCCAATGCTACCCAATACCCGACACTGTTGGTGTTGTCCTTAATCCGTCTACCTGTCTACACACACGCACGGACACACACACACACATATGCATGCACGGACACACACACACACACACACACACACACACACACACACACACACACACACACACACACACACACACACACACACACACACACACACACACGACACACACACACACACACACACACACACACACACACACACACACACACACACACACACACACACACACACACACACACACACACACACACACACACACACACACACACACACACACACAGGCAAACAAATACACACACACACACCTACACACACACATTCACAGACACATGCAAACACACACTCACAGACACACACGCACACACACACACACACACACACACACACACACACACACACACACACACACACACACACACACACACACACACACACACACACACACACACACACACACACACACACACAGTCTATCTGGCCAGTTAATCAGATTATGTATGGAATGTGTGAAAGGTACTGTTTATCTCGCTAGGAGAAGGGAGCATCGCAATATGCTTGGAACCTGCAACACTTTAGAAATAAATCACAGTGTGCTCTGGGAGACGGCGTTCAGAAGTCTTGGAGGCTTGCATCATTTGTTCCTAGGGGTCTGGGGTAGGGGGTGTGTTCAGGAATGCACTCTTGTTATAGCGTTGGCTCCGACCGGAGGAGTGGAAGGGGATGCTCTTCGTTATCAGTCGGCGAAACATCTGTCTTTCTCTGCTTGTGGTTTAGCCCGTCGTGGTGCAATGGGAGATGAATGATGCCTTTGGAGAGGACTCTAGAATGGAAAGCCAGGGTTAGTGTTTGGTATTGTGGAGTAGTAGTATACATTGCTGAGTAAAGGGTGCTCATCCTGCAGGTTACCTAATAATAGCTGAGCGGGGGGGGGACAGTTAGAGGTTAACTTGTTCTGTGCACAGTCTGATGCCACGCTATTACGCAAGTCAAGTTTGAGCGCAAACTAGCTACTTCACGCACTTGTTGAGGGGCGTTATCGGTGGGTGTGAATATTCCCCCCGGCTCGGACTTAGATTTTCTAGCTTAGCCGACGTAAAGCATGTACACTTACGTCACATAACAGTCTAAAGCAAAGGGAAAAGTCAAAAAAGCATGATATCATAAAAAAAAAGAAAATAAACACATTAATACCATCATGCTATCCTCACCCCGCCGCCCTTTTCTGCTTGGCATCCTCTTGATGTTTGGCCGGGTTTAAATGTTTTGATGTTCAGGAGAGGCAGCTGCTGTGATGTCTGGTGTGCGTATGTTCCTCCGCACAGTGCTTTATCTCTGGGGCTGCAGGTGTTGGGTGACAGGCGACACCTCCCCGAGGTGGCCAGCTGGGTACGGGGCCTATATGTGGTGGAGGAGTGCTGCTGCTGGTGTTGTTTCTGGTGATTTTCATGCCATTGTTGAAAGATTTGTTATCAGAATAACCGCTAGGGAGACCTGAACACCATCATTCACAGCATAACAAAAACCGTCCTGTTCTGGTTCCCGTTGCCACGTTCCACTCTGCAACGGTTGTTTTTCGTAGAGACTTGTTTTTCCGAAATCATGCGAGAGTTGAAGGATTTTTCGGTTTTTCATACGTTTTTGAACTTGCTACAATAATGCCAACTTTGCGTCTGCCGTTTCCTGGAGGATGGATTCACCTGCGTTGGCTTTGAACCAAAGTGTTTGCTAAGGGACCTAATAGTGAATGGTTTCTGCAGCTGCTCCCACGTTGCTTTCACTCTGGACCTCAGCGCGTTTTCCAAATGACCTCATGTTAATGTAAAGACAATGGACAGTTATTGAGACCTGTGTGTGTGTGTGTGTGTGTGTGTGTGTGTGTGTGTGTGTGTGTGTGTGTGTGTGTGTGTGTGTGTGTGTGTGTGTGTGTGTGTGTGTGTGTGTGTGTGTGTGTGTGTGTGTGTGTGTGTGTGTGTGTGTGTGTGTTCCTCCACAGCCATGGAGGACCTGCTTTGTGAGCTCCGGCTGTTCCTGGACCTGCTGGACCGGGAGTACCTGAGCGCAGGGGTCCGGGAGAAGAAGCTCCACCTCTCCAACACGCTGCAGAGGGTCCTCTCAGAGAAAGGTGGAGGAAAGCTCTCTCTCTCTCCCTCCCCTCTCTCTCCCTCTGGCTGACTGTCTCTCTCCCTCCCCTCTCTCTCCCTTTCGTCTCTCTCTATCTGTTTTGTATTATTTTCCAACTGTGTGAAAGGTAACATGAAACGTTGTTGTTTTCTTGTATCGCATATTATACTTGAATACTTTATAGAATAGTGCAACTCTCTCTCTCTCTCTCTCTCTCTCTCTCTCCCACCTTCCCTCCCTGATTCCTAGGTCTGTCTCTTATAAATTGTGTTATGTTGATAGTTTCCTAAAAAGCCAAGTGATCTGGCCTGGGCGGAGATATTAACTAGAAACATTTCTTCTCTTTCTTCTTTAGCAACGTGAATCTATTAAAAATATTCTAGCTTTCCCATATGGAGATTGTTAAGTGTTTTTTTATTTTTTTTATTTGCGCGAGCAAGTCTTGTGGTTTGTTTTTTCGGTTACTACAACAGTGGAGGTCAGGGTTCAAATTCATACGGTTTCAGATGAGGTTTTCTCGCAAGATCATCTACAGCGAGCCAGCAATGCGTCTTCTTTGCCAACTGAGGGGCTGATAACTCAATAAGGATTCTTTAGTTTGTGTTCTCCTCCTAATGTGCTCTGCGTTGCAGGGGGGAATTAGCCTCAACAAACACAGGCTAACCGAACGCGAACCGTCCGATGCATGCCAATGTTTAGCGCAGCCGTTCTCCAACTGACGTAGCATGCGAGGGGCTTTTGTCAGCTTCAAGCATGTTAACTGTTTTAAATAAACCAAAACACATAGACACACATAGAGCGTATACATCAGAGAGTACATTCACCTGAATAATAATATTAGCGTGCATTTAAAAGTTTGAAAGGACTGACGGGGCTGAAGTATTGCAGATGATAACGACACAGAGACAACGAGGGAGCCAATGTCGAGGGATGTTGAGCACAGAACCATGCTGTGCGCAACATTGTCATGGATATGACCTGAATTCCCAAAGTGACGTAAAACCAGGACAATGGAAACTAGTCTAGGGTCCCTGTCCCTAGGTAGTGGTTTGTAGGTTTGACATAAATCCAACTCTGTTGACCTGTTGAATATAATTTCCATTCACATTTACATTTAGGGCATTTAGCAGACGGTTTTATTTAAAGCGACCTACAATAAGTACATTTGTCAGAAGAAAGAGACAAAACAATACATCGCTATCGGTACAGTAAGGATGTTGTTCATAGAACCTGAGCAAGACGCACCGAACCTCTTCTCTGCTCCTTAATGAAGTGTATGTGGACTCACTGCACGTTCCTTACTGCGCAGGCGTCTGCCAAACAGTGATGTCAGCGGGCGGTGACTCTCTCTGGTTCCTGCTTCCCTTCCAGAGCCCATGTTCAAGTCAGAAATCCACTCGGGCCTTCCTGCACCTCCTCAGATGCCCCTCCCCGAGATCCCTCATCCATGGCTGGTAATTACACTCCTCCTCCTCGTCCACAAAACCTCCTCCTCCTCTCCCCCCATGTCCTGCTCTTCGACGCCTCCACACTACCACCTCCTCCTCCAGCTCTTCCTCCAGCTCCTCCTCCAGCTCCACCTCCACCTCCTCCACCTCCACCTCCTCCTCTTCCTCCTCCTATACCTGCTTCTCCAGCTCCTCCTTCATCCTCCTCCTCCTCCTCCACCTCCACCTCCTCCTCCTCCTCCTCCACCTGCTTCTCCAGCTCCACCTTCATCCTCCTCCTCCTCCTCCTCAACCTCAACCTCATCCTCCTCCTCCACCACCTCCTCACACCACCTCTAACTCCTCCTCCTCCTCCCCGTGCCTAGGGGGGGGGGGGGGGGCGGGGGGGCAGAGTGTGTACTTTGATTTTAAAAGTTGCAGAAAGCATTCTTTTTGTGTATTGTGTGTGTGTTCATAAACAGACAGGGTGGGTTTTACACAGGCTCCACAGTTGCCACGGTGAACGCTTTGAGCCTGAACTCTGGCGGTGTGGTCAGGGCAACCAGGCGTGACCTATGACCTTCCTGTCACATGGGCACCAGGGGTTTGATTGGGCGGGGGGCTGGAGGGGGTCATGGGCGATCAAGGGACAGGGTTTTACACATGCTTGTAAACAGGACCAAGCATGATGCTGCCTTTTATAGGTCTCTCTCTCTCTCTCTCTCTCTCTCTCTCTCTCTCTCTCTCTCTCTCTCTCTCTCTCTCTCTCTCTCTCTCTCTCTCTCTCTCTCTCTCTCTCTCTCTCTCTCTCTCTCTCTCCTCTCTCTCTCTCTCTCTCTCTCTCTCTCTCTCTCTCTCTCTCTCTCTCTCTCTCTCTCTCTCTCTCTCTCTCTCTGCCCCCCCAAAACTCTCACTCTCTGTTTTTTGAACTGTGCTTGGGGATGACCCGGTAGTACAAAGCATGTGCGCGTGCGTGTATGTTTGTGTGCGTGCGTGGGCAAACTGTATGCGGCTCCTGATTGAATGTGAACGGGAAACGTGTGTGTGTGTGTTATTAGTCTCTATAAAGCCAGGTGTTCATTTATAAAGCCATATCACCATGGCAATGAGC
>OLKM01000070.1:252304-259804 GCA_900291075.1 Melanogrammus aeglefinus
ATTCTGTTTAAGGACATCAAGCTGGTGGTTCACACGAGGCATCTGGGACGAACGAAGCCAGAAAGTGGGTCGCGCCAAGCTACGTTAACTAGCTAGGCTAACGTGGCGCTACGTGTCTTTCATCTTGTGCTGCAGTCTGGCATCAATTTGAAAGGCACTTGCCTTACCTTGGTTTGACGTTCACCTGTGCTTGGTGTGTGTGTAGTGTGTGGTGTGTGTGTGTTGTGTCTGATGTGGTGTGCGTTTGCGTGTGTTTGTGTGTGCGTGTGTGTGTGCTGTGGCTCGCGTGCGGCACCACCCGAACTTGAATTTAAACACATTGTACAGCGTTGAAAGCGGTGACAATGACATTTCAAACAATAGAAGAGAGGTATCAGTATGAACATATTGTATTATGAACATTTAAATTACTTGACATGTGGTGTCAGCAAAATAACAGCTGGCCACAGCTGGCTCACATCACTGGAAAGCAACTGAGCCATGTTTGGTATCACTCGTTGCATGGCTAACAACTGATCCGCAACACCGACTCTCATTGGTCGATCAGATCTGCCCATGTGTTCACAGTCTACGACCCCGGAACTCCAGCTTTTGAGTGGAGTGAGATATGAAATAACTGTCTGAGGTTCAACAGAGCAGGATGCAAATCAATACATCACACGAGAGCGTGTTCCTTTGTCCCTGGTCGCCATCACACTTGAGTACTTCATTTGCTAGCTTTGACTCTTCTTGCTCATTGTTCATGGACTAGTCATTTACATTTAGGGCATTGAGCAGATGCTTTTATCCAAAGTGGCTTATAATAAGGACATTTGTCAGAAGAAGGGGAAATATAACCAAGTGCCAAGCACTAACAATTTCTAGGTTAACCAATTCCCTGTAAACAACGAAGATAGCTAGGATAAGATGCTGCTGCACAACTATAACTAAATACGACATAAATTAAATTATTTCATTAAGCTGCAGGACGTAAGATCAATAAGTGCATGCACAGAGAGGGGGTTATGTTGAGTCTTCTGTTTAAAATGTATTGAAGTATCGAACAATTTTGTTTCAAAATTGTTTGGTTTCAACAATTTTTTTCCGAAAACAATGTTTTCTCGGCATGTTTGTCCTGCGTAAAGAACAGTGTTTAACAACAACCACCTGTTCAATGCCTCAGGGTTTTACGCTAGGCATTGTGAAAAAGTGTTTTCTAACTAAAGCCTTAGGATTCTCTTGCTCGGTCCTCACTTCATTGCAGTTTCAGTCTCGTGACTATGGTGCCGGGACAGATGGAATCTGTTCGCCCAGCATCTCCTGAAAGCCAAACAGTTGAAACCAACGCTTGACGTACGATCTCTTTGAGTCTGCCCCCGATCAGATAATCAGCACAGAGATTCAGTTAACACCAGACAGGCCAACTCAGCATCAGACTAGGAGCCCAGAACAGGGACCATACAAAGTACAGACTAGACTAGTCACCATAGAGCACTCCCCCAGAACCACAACATGCAGTCCAGTCTCGTGGACTTTGGTGCCGGGACATGAATCTGTTCTCCCCAGCATCTCCCTGAAAGCAAACAGTTGAAACAAACGCTTGAACGGACGATCTCTTTGAGTCTGACCCCGATCAGATATCAGACCAGAGATCAGTAGACCAGACAGGCCCAACTCAGATCAGACTAGGCCCAGAACAGACCATACAAAGACCAGACTAGACTAGTCCAGATAAGACTCCCCCAGACCACAACAAAAACCAAGACCACACCACGGAACTGAATTAAGGTTAAGCCTTCTAGTGCGTCTTCAGCTCTGAAACTCTAGGTTGTGACTCCACGCCCCCCGCATCCCCACCACCAAAGAAACGCCATATTTCACTTCCTCTCCTCCTACCCCTTACGTTTCCCAGGTAACTCCCAGAGCCAACTGTCACAGAGTAATGTTTTCACCCAGCGGTGGGGAAATGGAAACCCACGTTCTAGATTCCCCACCCATAGACATCCTACATCATAGACAGTGTGTGTGAGTGTGTGTGCGTGTGTGTGTGTCATTCCAAGTGCTGTTGTTGCTGGATGCTTTCTAAAGGAAATGACCACATTCTAATGCGATAGGAACGAAGTTCCCCTCCCACTCCACGTATACACACACCCAGGCATGCGCACGCACACACACACATGCATACACATACACACTGAATCAAGAAACATCCTTTGACCAAATCCCTGCATGTTTTAAATGGACGCAGTCCAAACTTTAACTTAAGCTTCTCACTTCAGGAGATGAGGTATTCCTTCTTTCCTTTCTTCTTGCCTGCTTGCTTTCTTTCTCTCCTCTTTTCTTTCTTTCGTTCAGACTTTCACGCTCTCCAACCCTGAAATGACACCAGGCACGGCAAAATAAAACCGCTGTGAGCAGTGAAACGCACAATAATTCAGCCAACTGAGTATGAACGAGAAGAATCTCAGGACGCAGTGGTCCGCCTCGTGTCGGATCACCAGACCTCCCCACCCCCTCAGTCCACCGTCGGAAAACATAGAAAACTTCAGTACAAACCGCCGACGCCAGAAAGTAAAAGTAAACACTAACTAACACACACACACACACACACACACACACACACACACACACACACACACACACACACACACACACACACACACACACACACACACACACACACACACACACACACACACACACACACACACACACACACACACACACACACACACACACTCTAACTCATAGCTTGTGTTGGTGTCCAGCTGACCTATATTCCTGGTGATAATAAATCTCTGCTGTTGCGTTCCATCGGGGGATATGTCATGGTGGACGTCAGCCTATGAGAGGCATTAGGGAACGAGGAGCTAGGGGACGAGGAGCTAGGGGACGAGGAGCTAGGGGACGAGGACCTAGGGGACGAGGAGCTAGGGAACGAGGAGCTAGGGAACGAGGAGCTAGGATCCCACACCGTTTGGCTCTGTGTTCAACACACACACAAGCACACATTCTACTTACATTACACATGCATGGCTGCACACACAAACGCACCCAAGCACATGTACACACACACACACACACACACACACGCACACAGACACACACAAGCATACACACAGACAAGCACACACATACACACACACATTCTACATAAATTGCACATGCATGGCTGCACACACATGCACACAAGTACACACACATACACGCACACACACTACTTTTAGGAAGTATGATATATATCGTAACAATAAGTGGGGAAACACGTGTGTGTTTCTTTCTTTGGAAGAGCACCTCGGCACCTCCGCCAGAGAAGTCTTTTAAGGGGAAAAAAAGTTGTAGTGTGTGCTGCGTCTCCATAGCGACGGCGGACTGCGTCCCCCCCTTGCTAAAGAAACCACCCGGCGACGGAAAAACCTTCTCTCGCCGCTACTAAATGGGGAAATAAAAAAACACAGGAACAGAAATCACAGGGATTTCCAGAAGGAACGGAAAGAAACGCACAAAGGTGGTAATAAACCAGAGTGCTGCTCAATGTTTTCCTTTCTTTTTCTACATTCCAACTGAGGCTTTCTTTAATGGCTTTGACAAAAGTTGTCACGTAGTTGTCACTTATGACAAGGGTGTCAACTGTCAGCTAATACAACTACGGTGGCCTGAAGTAACCCAATATTTGTATGCTTTAAGTATAGGTATTTAAGCGTCGAACACACACCCACACCCACACACACACACACACACTGGTAACATGCACACGCATGCTCTCAAATAGGCTGTACATTGATGATGGTATGAATGCAGGTGCGCATGGTATGCAGGAGTGTTGACGTGTCAGGGAAGGAGGCCCCAATGAACGTTCACACTTCTGGTTAATCTGGAGGGAAAAGAGCCGTCATGTGGAAAACCACATGATTAACCCACCACACCTATTCTACCCCTTATGTGGCCTGACATTATGAGAATTAATGTTGATTACTGCAATTATGTTATTTAAAGACCGGCAAGATTTGTGTGTGTGTGTGTGTGTGTGTGTGTGTGTGTGTGTGTGTGTGTGTGTGTGTGTGTGTGTGTGTGTGTGTGTGTGTGTGTGTGTGTGTGTGTGTGTGTGTGTGTGTGTTTCCGTGTGTGGGTCTGTGAGTGTGTGTAGGTGTGTTTTTCTTTCTTGGGCCTTGCGTTTCCAAGACAAACAAACACTCAACCAAGGGAGGTTGATTTCTCTCGAAACCCCCCCTAACCCTCCCTTAACACTCTGTACTTCTCCTCTTGTAGTATTTATTGTTTATGTGTCGTACTCATCCCGGTGATTACAGGTCATGACGGAGACAGACTCTCATTTATCCACTTATCCTGTCTGTGTCTCTCTCGGTCTCCCATTTATTCACATTGAAGCATGTTTACTCTTCCTCAGTCTTCTCTCTTCTTTCTTCATGACTTCCTCCATAACCTCTTCTAACCATGAGATAAGCTGTTTTAAACATAGCCACTCCTATGCATAGAACAATTAATAACGTTTTCAGAACCTACTTAAGATTCTGTAGCGTAATATATCAGTTATGGGAGGCGATCTTATGTATATCTTTTTTTATTTTAACATCTATTTAGCCTGATCCCATAATCTAACCTAAATCTACTCTCCTAATGCTGCTGATTCACTGCACCTCATTGGCTATATCCCAAGCCAATCAGAATGCTTTTTACATTCCATAATCACTATCTGCCTAAGTCATATATTTGACGTGGCATTTTTTAGGCTAAATACAAGATAAACCTTAAAATATGACTTAGACAATGATGCTATTAAGCTAACGATATGTACACACTTATACACACGCCTAGAATCAGAGTTCTACTTTAAGAAAGTCATTAAAATACGACGTGGCTAGCGACGTCTTACTGCACCTTCAACATGCGCTGTTTCCCTTTGTGTGTTTCTCTCCAGGCTCCCACCAGCGGCCCTCCTCCTCTCCCGAGCAGCTCCCTGCCGGAGGGCTACTACGAGGAGGCCGTCCCCCTCAGTCCAGGCAAGGCCCCTGAGTACATCACCTCCAGTAAGACCCCCAGAGTACCCTCTCTCTTACTGAGGAGCAATAGCATCGCTATAGGGATTACACTCATTGCTCTCGTTTGTCGAACACGGTCTCAACAAACTCTTTGTGGGGATGTTGACCAACAGGCCCCGTAGTGGGTTCGACGGTTTAAAAAGACGCTCTGATCAAGTCGTCCAACTGGTGTAGAGCAAGGCCTCATGGGAGTTGTAGTGCAGCTTCGTGAGAGTTTTATCAATAGGCTTAGTAGTGACCCGGGTTCGACATTATAAAAGACACTCATCAAGTCCTCCCCCTGGTGTAGAGCATGGCCTCATGGGAGTTGTAGTACAGGGGTCCTCGTGGTGTAGTCCTATCACATATTCTCAGTGAACACAAGATAATAACACAATCACAACGTTTCCTCAACACTCGGTCAACACTTGGGTCGATAACGTTCTCTCTTTCCATCTATCCCTCCGTCTTTCCCCTCCTGCTTCGCCCTCCTTTCCCCCAGACTACGACTCGGACGCCATGAGCAGCTCCTACGAGTCCTACGACGAGGAAGAGGAGGGCGGCCGAAAGGCGCGCCACCAGTGGCCGTCCGAGGAGGCGTCCATGCACCTGGTGAAGGACGCACGCATCTGCGCCTTCCTGCTGCGCAAGAAACGCTTCGGCCAGTGGACCAAACTGCTCTGCGTCATCAAGGACAACAAGCTGCTGGTGAGCCCGCATCGCGCTGTAATCTGGGACGGGAGGAAAACCGCTTGAGTGTGTTGAGTCCCCGTCGACACTCCCCGTAGCTCTGATAAAGTAAAGACACATATCTGCCTCTCGGGTGACGTTTAGAAGTCATCTTGTGAACCTTTCCTGAATCCTCCCACGGTGGGATTTTTATTCTGGCTCCTCATTTGAGACCCTCATGTTCTCAAATGGGCTCTCCAGATAAACATGACATGACCTGAGTATACACGCCGACTCCCCTCATGAGTGACTCCACTCACTCACCCCTCCTCCTCTTCCTCTTCTCCTTCCTCCCTTCGTCCCTTCCCTCTCCCTTCCTCTCTCCTCCCTCTCTCTCTTCCTCCGTCTCCTCTCCCTCTCTCTCCTATCCCTCTCTCCTTCCTCCTCTCTCTCTTCCTCCCCCTCCTCCCCTCTCTCCCCTCTCCCTCTCTCTCCTCCCCCTCTCTCTCCCTCTCTCTCCCTCTCTCTCCTCTCCCTCTCTCCTCTTCCTCATCTTCGTGCCCCTCCCTCTTCTCTTCTCTCCTCTCCCTCTCTCCTCCTCTTGGTCCTTCCCCTCTCTCACCTCCCCCTCTCTCTTCCTCTCTCCCTTCTCTCCTCCTCTTCCTCATCTTCGTCCCCCTCCCTCTTCTCTTCCTCTCTCCCCTCTCTCCTCCTCTTCCTCCTCTTCGTCCGTCCCCTCTCTCACCTCCCCCTCTCTCTTCCTCTCTCCTCCACTTTCTCCTCTTCGTACCCCTCCCTCTTCTCTTCCCTCTCCTCCTCTTCCTCCTCTTCGTCCCTCCCCTCTCTCACCTCCCCCTCTTTCTTCCTCTCTCCCCTCTCTCCTCCACTTTCTCCTCTTCGTCCCCCTCCCTCTTCTCTTCCTCTCTCCCCTCTCTCCTCCTCTTCCTCCTCTTCGTCCCTCCCCTCTCTCACCTCTCTCTCTCTCCCCCCCCTCCCCCCCCTCCCCACAGTGCTACAAGTCGTCCAAGGACCATGTGCCCCAGATGGAGCTGTCCCTGTCGGGCTGCAGCATCTCCCACGTGCCCAAGGACGGCAAGAAGAAGAAGCACGAGCTGCGCATCGTCCACCAGGGCACGGACGCCCTGGTGCTGGCCGTGCAAAGCCAGGAGCAGGCCGAGCAGTGGCTCAAGGTGAGCGCCCCGCAACCCCACGCCGTCGTTTATCATCGTTTAGGCGACTCTGGGCTGCTGTGGCTACCTCGCGATACGATAAGCGGTACATGGCCCGCGATACAGATAATATCAATCAATCCATGTGTGGTTACTGTGAAAAGTAACCTTATTCACGGTCCAAACTGAGTTTTTCAGTTACTTGTCTTTGGTTAATTAACTTCATTCGTGTGTTGAGCATCTCCTTGAGGTGTGGGGAAATGAATATGAGGTAAAATATCAATATTTGGGGCGATATTACCTCCCCTACTCTTCTAAAGCATAAAAATGCAAAATAAAACCAAAAAAAACAAATCATTTATCGACATTCGGTGCCTGTGTATCGATTCTCGTATCACACGAGGAAGGGTGACGGTATATCGCCATATCAATGTTTTTGTCTCACCCCTAACCGTGAGCATGGACGGCCCTCGGAAAACAAACCCTGAACCCCGGCCAGTGTTCATGCCTTGTTCCACCCCGTTACGGGACCAGCGAGGCCATCGAGGTTTGAGGTTGTTGTACCCACTTGCGGGGGTACAACAACATTTCCTCTGGGTTTTAGAGCAGGGTGTTGGTCTGCTGACTCTAATGATCTGTCTGCA
>OLKM01000070.1:261328-263828 GCA_900291075.1 Melanogrammus aeglefinus
TCTCTCTCTCTTCTCTCTCTCTCTCTCTCTCTCTCTTTCTCTGCTCTCTCTCTCTCTCTCTCTCTCTCTCTCTCTCTCTCTCGCTCTCTTCTCTCTCTCTCTCTCTCTCTCTCTCTCTCTCTCTCCCTCCCCTCTGTAATTTAGCTGAGGCAGAGGTAATTGTAACATTGTGTCACTCTTCCTCTCTCTTGTGTATCAGCATCTGGATTAGTCACTACGTGGCCGCTGTGACCTGGACATATTTGATATAAAAGTGTCCATAACTATTTATCTAGAACCTATAAGGGACCTGCTTTTATGTAACGTGTAGGTTCTCTACTACAACATTAGGTTTAGGTTGGCGGTTGATAATTATTGAAACATTGCTGACCGGGGTCATCTTACGTCTGCGATTGTGATTGGTTGAGCATCTGGGGGCTTTGATATTCAATACGTGACATGTCCTCAGGAACAGTTTAAAAGGGAGGGCAGTTAAGTTGTGTCTAATGTTACTGACTTCACCATTGACGCTATAAGTCGGATTAGGTTTCCCCTGATTTATATAATCATAACATTTAGTTGGATCCTTTTGTTCTTTAGCAAGCTACACTGGATTCAGATCAATGTGATTGAGGAGCGGTTTAGTCGTCTTGTAGGACTACAGGCCTACAGACAGGCTGCGGACATTGGGGTCATAGGTCATTAGATATACAGCAGTCAGTATACGCCCGGTAATCCTTTCACCGTGTGCATAAAGATATCGTTCCAATCGTTCCTGTAGTAAGGAACAAACATGAAACAGAAGATGTAAACGGCTCTACTGTTTGTTTTCTGTGTCTCTATCCACTCCTCCTCTTTATTTAATCCCATATTCTGCTCTACGAATGGGTCTTTGTTTGAGTTAGGGCTGGAGACCTGATCTAGACACTGCCAACTGTAACCAGAGCAGTGAAAATACACAAACCTATCCCAAACACAGCGGCCCACATTCAGTCTTCTTGCTCTGCGGTTTCCTAGGCAACATTCATCTTCCAGGAACCTGAAGGCAAACACAGGTGGAGACATTGATTGGGATTCATATTGGCATAACAACCCCCACTTTTGAGTTGACTTTGTTTTAATTGATCAGCCTGGGTGAGGAGGAGTCATGGCTCGGGTCACGCTGTCTTGGGGATTTTGGGGTGGACGGCCTTCGACCCTGTACCTCTATAGCGTAGATCTACCCCCCCCCCCTCCAACCCCTCTAGTGTCGCTCTCCAGCCCCTCCGGGCTCCATAGGATCCTCCCTCCTCTTAGTAGCTAGAAGCCATGTGAGAAAAAAAGCTTGTCAAGCTGCTCCCGTCAATCTCTTTCTCTTCTCCCCGGATCAGACTCATTACTTAATCTCCATCTCTCTCTCTCTCTCTCTCTCTCTCTCTCTCTCTCTCTCTCTCTCTCTCTCTCTCTCTCTCTCTCTCTCTCTCTCTCTCTCTCTCTCTCTCTCTCTCTCTCTCTCTCTCTCTCTCTCTCTCTCTCTCTCTCTCTCTCTCTCTATTGCTCCCTCTACTGTCCCTCTAGGCGGTGTGTGTCTGTACCAATCATTACCATGGCGTTTCACAGCCCACAGTACAAAACCTGATGGAGGTCATGGAGAAAAAAGAGTGGGAAAGAAATAAAGCAGCGGAAAACCTAGAGAGAACCAGAAAGGGGCGGGAAACCGGAGCTAAGAGTTAAACGGGCCGGTGAGGAAAGACCGGAAAACTGAACAATAAAAGAGGAGGGAAAAAAACTAAGAATTGGAATAAAAAAAGGAAAAAGGCGAATATGGAAGAAAGGAGAGATTAAAAGCACCCCAGTGTCTTATTCTGTGTTTTGGGATGATTCATTTTTTTTTGATATTTTCTTCTTCTCGATGCTAGCTCGCTTAACGACCTTCCCAGACGCTGTGTGTATGTCTGTGTGTGTGTGTGTGCGCTAATGGTGCGTTCATGGAACAGGCCGGTCCACCCTACACCCTTACCTCACCCTCAGAAACCATTCTCCAGCATTTTTGGGTCTGGTTACTCTCTCTCTCTCTCTCTCTCTCTCTCTCTCTCTCTCTCTCTCTCTCTCTCTCTCTCTCTCTCTCTCTCTCTCTCTCTCTCTCTCTCTCTCTCTCTCTCTCTCTCTCTCTCTCTCTCTCTCTCTCTCTCTCTCTCTCTCTCTCTCTCTCTCTCTCTCTCTCTCTCTCTCGCGAAAATCAGTAGAAGTTGTTTCTCACCCGGGTGAACATGTGTGGTTTGTTTGTTATTCAGTTCGGTGTGCTTTGAGCCTCCAGCCCACAGCGGTGACACCAATGAGTGCGACACTGCAAAATATTATTATTATCTTTGGTCCGGCCCGGCTATGGACGAACCCCGCATGATGTCATATTGCTGGATCCATCATCTTATCACAGTCCCTTGCATCAGCTGTGATCTGGGTTCGAGGTCAAACTGCTGCCACGTAGCGCCTGGCACTGAGCCGCCCACCTAAAGGGCTGATATCATGCCACCAGGTGTGA
>OLKM01000070.1:268828-281102 GCA_900291075.1 Melanogrammus aeglefinus
CGGCCAGGAGGTGGCCGTGCTGGAGGTGAGGGGGTGGGGGGGTCATCCTCGTCGTCTACGTCAACATTAGTGTACACCCACAGACGTGTGGAAACCTATTCGTCGGTCGTGTTTATGAAGTGCTTTTCCACAAGCAAAGATTCTGAACTTTAAATGTCAACAATAGATGTTTGTATTTTTTAAGAATTATTATTCCCTGAGTCATATTTGTCCACAATGTGATGTCTTACCTAATTCTACTCCCCTAACGTGTGTGATTCACTCCGTTATCACTAGCTGCCTAAGTCTAAGTCAAAATCGATTTGACTATTTACGCTAAATACAAGATGAACCTTCAAACATGCCTTAGGCAATTATGCTATGAGGCTGACAGAAATGATATCAAGAAATGGGGCCAAACTATATTCCTTAATTAAGCTTTGAGGGATGTTTTATAGGAGGGGAGATCTGGGTGATTGCCTGGTTCGCCCGTGCCTAAAACCGCCACTGTCTAGCAGCTTTATAAACATGTCCCCCTGGCTGCTCAGTGAAGGCTCATGAAGCTACATGTATCAGCATAAACACACGGCTAGTACCTTACCCTCTTCCCCGTGGCCCCCAGGCGTCCTCCTCCGAGGCCCTGGGTCGCTGGCTGGGGGTCCTGCTGGCCGAGACGGGCTCGACCACTGACCCGGCGGCCCTCCACTACGACTACATCGACGTGGAGACCACCGCCAACGTCATCCAGCTGGCCAAGCAGTCCTTCTGGTGAGCCCCCCCCTCACACAACGGACCCTTCTACATCAGGAGAGACACACACCACACTGCCCCCCAGAGCTGTTACAGAGACAGTGTTCAGGTTCATTTAAAGACATGTGGGTGCATGGCCTATATAAATGCAGACACATGTAGATTATTGATCCCCAGGGGAAATTCAAAATTCGATGTAGAGTACAGTAATGGGGAAATATTTAGCAAGGAGTAGTATCAACAATGGTATTATAATATGTTATTCTAGACAAATTTTCATTGGTGATTGCTCTTTCGTTAACTTGTTTTCTAATAACTGTGTACGAATGTATAAACAACTTGTTTTTTAAGGTGGTTAAAATAAATACCAGTCATCTTGTCAAGGGGTGAAAACTTTTTAAAGCAGAATTTCCTTTATGCCTTCAATATTGCGACATAAGACGTTCTGTTTTGTCCCATCCCAGTTTCACCAGTAAGCGTGCTGTGTCTCCCAACCCCTACCTGGACAACCCGGTCAATGGTGGCTACTCACGTCCCACTGGTGTGGCCCTGCATTACGACGACGTTCCCATCAACGGCATGGTAGGACACACTACAAACGCGGGCCACCTTCACCTAACGTTTTCCCCTCGTTTTTCGGTCTATCCCGCTTTTCCACTCTTTACTTTCAACATCCTCAAACTCGTAATATCTCAAATAACCTCCTCTAACCCAACTTTCTCTGAACTTACCGATGCTGCCCTGATTTTCCGCTCTACACGTGTCTGTATTGCTCTTCTTCCCTCCTTTATTCTTCTCCTTTGCCCACACCATGCTTGCTTTAAAACAAATGAGGAACCTGAGGCGCAGTACTCCAGTCCTGCCACCAGGGGGAAGGTAGCCCAGACATCGGACACACTCTACGAGAACACAGAGCTCTATGAGAACACAGAGCTCTACGAGAACACAGAGCTCTACGAGAACATGCCCTCTCCCGCGCTGGCCGCCCGTTTCCCCACTAAACCTTCCTCCGCCTCTTCCTCCACTAAAAACCCCAAACCTCCTGCAGCTAAAGTGACCTCTAAGTTCCTTTCTGCGGATGCTAAGTCTAAAGACACCGCCCAGGTGAGTAACCTTAACTCACGCATGCATTCCTTCACACTTTGTCATTAGTGCCTTTACTAACCATTATCTTTGTTCTTTCGCTGTCATTTATTTATTGTTTATTTCTTTTCTTTTTTCATTATTAATAAAGATGACATGTCTCCCAGGTATTCTGTGGTCTATGGTTCAGATACAGCATTCATTTAAATATGCACATTGGACATTGTTTATGTGGAACAATATAGACGGGTGTCAAAACATGGAGGAGAAACAAATCATTGGGTTATGTTTTTCTTTAAGAAAACCATAAAAACACAATTCGGGTCGGGGTGGTCGCGCCCCTTTTCCTGTACTTTATGCTCATATATTTTGTCACCGTTGGAAACCATTTTTCTTTTTATAGAACACGATGTTGACCACCCAGAAGTTTGAATATCCTCCCTAGCGTCTCCCCAGTCTCCTTAGCACCAGCTGTGAGGAAATAATGCTGGTGGCTCCGTCCTCCAGGGCCAGCTGTGGGGTATTTGGAGGAAAGAGATCCAATAAATTAGTTTACTCCCACCCACATTGTTCTGCGTGTGGCCAGGTTGGAATTGTATTTGCGTTATTTAGGGTTCCTGTGCGTTTTATATATCATGTGCGCACATGTCAAGGTGTGTGCGCGTGTGGGGCTGCATAGCATGTAAATAGTTTGCAGCATGTGTGTGTCATGCGGTGGCCATGTTCCCGACCACATATCCCCCATCCCCCAACAGAAATACTTAAAACACCCCCTCAAATGCAGTCCCCAGGCCCGTCCCCCCTGGACGCCACAGGCACACACAGATCGCGTACACACACTCAGAGACACACACACACACACACACAGGTCTTTGAAGTGTGTGTGCGTTGGTGCCTGGAGGGTGTTAACATCATATCCCTGAACCGCAGCAAAGAGTTTAAGTGGAGGAGTAGAGTTAATGCACCAAGGTGTGAACAAGTTTGTGTGTGTAGGAGTGTGTAAGAGGTTGTGTGATCCATATTGTTTGGTTAGAACAGCCTGGATTATTAGGCAGGGTTATAAAAGCACAACTGGCCATGGGGCCACCCTGAGAGCCAAGTCTAGGGATTGTTTAGGCTGCTTCTGACGAGGCAGAAACCTCTTCCTCCTCCACGTCGCCACGCTACTCTGTGTGTCACGCGCAGGGAAATACAGCTGAAATACTTGATATTATTGACGTTTTTGAGGAGTATGAATTAGTTTGTCTGCACCCACGAGTTGCAAGCGAGAATTTGAGAGTTAAACCCATTCTGTATTCATTCCGACATCATGTATTGTTTGCTAACACTGAATTTGGCTATGATGACTTGACTCCTCCCCCTGCATTCCGCCCTCAGCTGAAGGGGAAGAAGGGGGTGGCGACTAATGGGACAGCGTCAAAGCAGAAGGCGGAGCCAAAGAACGCGCCCAAGAAGAACGGAACCAACGGCGTCAATGGAACCAACGGCACAGCCTCCATCAAGCGCAACAACTCCAGTAAGCTAACACCACCCTCCAGTAGGCTAACCCCACCCTCCAGTAGGCTAACCCCACCCTCCAGTAGGCTAACCCCAACCTCCAGTAAGCTAACCCCTCCCTCCATTAAGATAACCCAACCCTCCAGTAAGCTAACTCCTCCCTCCATTAGGATAATCCAACCCTCCAGTAAGATAACTCCAACCCCCAGTAAACGAACCCCACCCTGCAGTAAGCTAACACCACCCTCCCAAGCGTGTTGGGTGGAGTTCAACGGAGGTCAAAGATTTTCAGACCGTTCATTGTACAAATCGTTTTATAATTATACTCTTTTCGTGCAGTTCACCAAATCACATGGGCTGGTAGTTTAAAGAGCAACTAAACAAGTTTTCATCCAGTGGCTTGAAAGAAAAAGTCTTCATGCGTCAAGGCCTTTGAACTAAAAGTCGCCTCAATTGCATCGCACAAATGTTTGATCCAGGCAGTCTCACGTAACGCCACTGTTTCAACGTTAAGCAACGCCACATTGCAACAGAGCTAATCCTTCCTCCTTTCTGCTTCAGCCAGTGGTTTCCATGGAGACCACAGAGGCAGACAGTGAGTCTGGCTCACCCTCGCCCCGGCCCCGCCGCCTCTGGACTACTTTCTAGGAAAATAAAAGTGAAGAAAAATTCAAAGCCACAAAATATTTCGAATATGGAGTCGCGTCTAAATTACAGTTGGTTTGGTGAAGGAAAAGTGGACTTGGGGTTTATTAACTTCTATTAGCCATGCGTCGTTGAAAGAAAGAAAAAAAGGCCCATACCCCAAAGTTAAGGCGTGGGTAAATAGCGGAGTTAGCAAAAGGAAGAGATTGTATATGTGAATATTTTAACGGAGGGGCCCAGAGAATGTGGTTGAGGGGGCTAATTGCGGTGGCATTGGTTTTTTAGTTTGGTTTCTTCGGCTGTAATGTGCGCGCAAGGACTATTAAAACCGCTGGTGTAGGCTGTCATCCTCCTCTCTAAATACCTTGAGGGACTGAGGGGGAAATGCTAAGACAGGGGTTGGAGATGGTGTTGGCTTTGAATCCAGGCCATGCCCTCAACGCTTTTTCCACTGACGGTCTCCGACCAAGAAATCTGTTTAAAGTTTGATATGGATTGAGTGAATGTTCAGAAACGCTTTTCAAGATAAGAAATACAGATGTGAGGCAAGCGTCTTTCCGTTTATTGATGCTGACGCCCAGCCAATGGTAGAGGAGGTGTGTTAACCATGTGATCTCCAGTTCCAAAAGCACTTTCCCAAGTTGCCGTCTTGGTACTTTCTGAACAAAGAATATTTAATTATACAAATGATGACACAGTAGCACACAACCAAGCAGCCAGTTGTTGCTATCAAAAATGTGTTGTGTGAAGGCTACAAAGAAGGCGGCTCACAATGTGCATCATTACATCATGTCCTCCTAACCGGTGCCCCCCCCCGACCCCCCCGTAGGCGTGGACCAGTACAAGTACGGGAAGAACCGCGTGGAGGCGGACGCCAAGAGGCTGCAGGCCAAGGACGACGAGCTGGCCCGCAGGAAGCAGGAGATCCGCAACCGGCTCACCCAGCTCAAGAAGGAACGCCGCGACCTCCGGAGCGCCGTGGAGGCCGCCGCCGGTGAGGAGGCCGCCGGGACCAGGGTGGAGGGGGCGGGGGTGGGGGAAGGCGATAGGATGGGGTTGGTCTAGACCAGAGGGGAGGTGGCATGAAGGTTCTGGGTTCGCTCCCCAAAGGCTGCAGTCCACCGAGGCAGCCGCCCCTGAGCAAGACTACCGCTACTAAACGCTACCTGCTCTTTAAGGACATGGCTTCACCGCAAGGGGCTCAGGTTAGATGCGTCTGCTTGAGGGCTAAATGATGACTAATATGACCCACATTAAATGAGGTTTATACCAAAAATAGAGGCATGGTATGTGTGTATAATTATAAGCATCAAAAATGTCCTACATTTCTTCGATCGGCCATTGGTTAGCACACATCAATACTTGATCCAGAACACTGGATCCGATCCAAAATGACATTTACAAGATCAAGACGATGTCGCTCTCCACGGACGTCTCATTTGGGGACGGCTGCAAAAATATAAACATGGAATGACACAAGGCCACTTCTTGTCTGACTCCTGGTTTGATCTCCCCCCCCCCCCCCCGAAGGCAAGCGGACCCTGGCCTCGCTGACGGAGCGCCTGAAGAAGGTGGAGGACGAGTGCAAGCAGAAGGAGGAGGAGCGCGTCACCCTGGAGCTGGAGATGACCGAGGTGCAGGAGAGCCTGAAGAAGGCCCTGAGCGGCGGGGTCACACTGGGCCTCACCATCGAGCCCAAGACCGGCAGCTCCACTCCTCAGGTACGCCCCCTACCCCCTCACCTCCACCCATGACCTGGTCAACGGTCTCCCCTCCACACTACTCTTGAGTTGTTTTAGCGGGTGCTTTTGATCTGGATCCACATTCCGATACATTAAGTAGCAGGGAGGGCATCGTGCACCTACAGCGGGGCCACGGCTACACCGCACGCATACGAATGACACCGGAAGAGCCAGAGCAGATATTAGTTTTTATTATGAGCGTGAGCGAGAATTCCCATCAGCCTCAGTGGTCACCATTTGCATTCGTCATGGCACATGCTTCTAGTAGATTATATACAAATTGAGAGGGCAAACCAAAATACTAGATTGGTGTCCCTATTAGGTAGGTATTTCTGCAAAGTGAGCGTTTATTTACTCGTCTGTGTGTGTGTGTGTGTGTGTGTGTGTGTGTGTGTGTGTGTGTGTGTGTGTGTGTGTGTGTGTGTGTGTGTGTGTGTGTGTGTGTGTGTGTGTGCGCATGTGTGTTCCCCTCCAGTCCCCAGCGGCGGTGCGGCGGACCCTGGAGTCGTCGCCGTTCTCCAGCTGTGACACCAGCGACACCGAGTCCCTGTGCCTGCCCGTCAACAGCGCCTCGCTGCTGCGCAGGCAGCCGGCCGGCCAGAAGGTCCCCCCCGTCAGGGGCCACGTCCTCAGGAAGGCCAAGGTACGAGGAGGCGATCCGCTTGAAGATACAATCCTAATATTACCACTTCAGTCAGTTTACAGGAATGGTGCAAAATGATGCAAAATGACTCATAGAGGCTAAGACCAGACTTGCTCACTGTGCATTTGACGAAACGAACGAAACCAAAACCAAAAATCTACTTTTTTGATTTTAATTGATGGAATGTTGATATTCTCATATTTTATTACTCATTCTACATACTGTATGGTTACTTTGGTTTTAGAACAGTGCTCTGTGAATTAAAGGGGTGATATCGTGCCACCAGGTGTGAGTGTGATTAGCCATTACAACCCATTTGAAAATTTGCCGTGTCCAATTAGATGCAATCTGGGCGTGTCCACTTAGATGCACGATGGATAGATCAGCATCACCACAGTCTACTGGGTAGGCTAGTTGATCTATCCAGCATACATCTAGGTGGACACGCCCAGTATTGATGTCACTAGGGCACATGGAAAAACTGATTTTCAAACTTGTAATGGCTAATCATACTCACACCTGGTAGCATGATATAACCCCTTCAATATTCTGGTACTTTTATATTGTTTTTGAATCCTGCACTATCTAACCTAAACGCTGCCCCTCCATTTTGTTTCTACAGGAATGGGAAATGAAGACTGGCACATAAGATTTCATACTTCTGGTGTTTTACTTTTTTTTTGTGTATATATTTATTTAAAAAGACCTTCCAAGCAGTCCGAGGACACACAAGCATAGCAGACCAAGCAGGAGAATAAGTATCGTAACTGAAACCAAGCGAGTTCTTCAAGCATACCATTTGATATTTTAGCGTTGAGCATGCTTAGTTAGTGTACTTAGTCGAATACAACAATGTTGTTACAACTGTACCTGTTACTCATTCCAAAAGTGTATTTGCTTTTTTCATTTCTTTGATTCCACCTAATCCAGTTTCAGATTCACACTTTGGGTTAAAAGCTCTTAAAGGTCAGACGTATTTATTTGTAAATGTTTGAAGAAAATACTAGCTTCCCATGCTTTATTTATGTCCATATATTTAATGTAATTCTCTTTTTGATGAATGAAAGCCCTCAACTGACTTTCTTGTATTTTATTTTTTACATTGACAGCAGTCAAATTTCCATTATTCATCCTTTATTCTATGCATTTTTGAAACTACTACTTTTTTGTCAGTGACATGACGACGTCTGGCGTTGGTGCTATTCAATTGATATCGTGAGATGGGACATTTCAACTCAAAAAGCCCCAAGTGTATATTTAAGCGTTTTTTATTAAGGATGCAGTTATTTGTATTAAGGACACTATTGGGACATTATCTAAGATAATTCATAACAGAAACTAATAATCATGCTTCTGGTGATCATTTAAATGTGTTTGATTACAACTGCGCACAGCAAATGTTAGCCGGACGCTACTATGGTGTTTAGCTAGCCACTTTGGTAGGTCAAAGTTAGAAAAAAACAAGGATGTGCTTTTTCAAGGGCCACCCTGAAAACTACAATACCAAGCACTGTTTATGCCATCTCTATTCCTGATTGGTTAATAAAGCGGTGCTAGGTGATTGGTTAATGATGCTGCCAATTCTTCAAAGGAAAACAAACCGTTAGAGCTTGTCCCTGCCCACTATCAACATTTAAAAAAACGCTTTATCCTGAAACTTTAAAGGGTAATTCCGGTGTAAAATGGATTTGGGATATGTTTTGTATGACAAAAAACATTCGTTTTGGAGCACAAAAAACGCATATAGACGCTTTCTTCAGTTGGCTGTTTTTAGCCAATTCTATGAAAACGCTATAAACTTGGAATGATGGGGGCAGTGGTTATGGTAAAAACTAAATCGCTATTTTAAACTACTTAAGAGGCTAAAAGTAGCCCGACACTTCTTTTGTAGTATAATAAGGGTCTTAACATATAAAACGAGGCATTGAGAACTTTGTAAGTGTACAGATTGTTTATTAAGAAGGACATTTTCTACACACAATACCATCAGTAGCTTACCCGTCGACGCCATTTTGTTTTTTTAAGACTCGATAAGTAGATTGGCGAATACCAGAATTACCCTTTAACAGTAATGGACGGTGCTTATCGCTGTTCCGGCCTCCCCTCTCTTGCCCAAGCCCCTCCCACTCACTCATGTCCATCAAATTCAGTCAGAATGTTTGATTGACGTTATCACCAAGCTACCAATGACAGGAAATGCCCGCAATTGCATTGCAATATAGAGGACAATTTCAGTCAATATTTACATTATATTCCACGTTTTCAAAAACGTTCTGCGTATATGTCGAGATTCTGACTAGGGTCAATCCATAACACCCACTACATCACTTTTAATCTAACATATGTTGTGTTAGGGACGGGTTTAGTTGTCCTTTCAACATCCCCTATATTTGTGTGGGGTCTGATTGGGTACTCTGGACCACACCCACATTTCTATAAATACCCGTTAGGGAAATGGGGTTTGTTGTTTCTCTTCTGTATATATTTTCTATCCTGCACTCTCCACCTGGTGCATTTTTTAAAGTCTGCAAACTTTAACGCAGTCTGCATGTCGGCATGAAAACTAGGATCTTTTTTTTTTAAATTTCTTCCCTTAGCTTCACATTGCTTGTCTGAGAACAGTTATTGTGAACACATTGTAAATACCTTTGCTGGATAAGAAGGGGGTGTGGCTATCAGGATGGGGGCGGGGTTTGAGAGACCCATTGGGGGTGGGGTTAACACAACTGATGGTTTTTGCACCTTAAGACCTTTTGTACTCCGTTGTTTGACTTTTGACAGTTGCCGCCTCGGTGACAAATAAACATGTACATACATAAACATATTGTAATAAACATATTGACAAACATTGCTCTCTGTACTGCTTATTGCCAGCGTTCTGAAAACAATATTTCTTTGTCGTGGTTCTCCAAACTCCAGAGTGTCACATTATAGACCGCGCATGTTGTCCACGTTTTGGCCGACCACAAAATAGCAGCTGGTATTGGCTCTCCTCCATGACTATGGAATTATGAATTGATATCGACTGCCTGATAATTGGGGTGACAGTGCAGGAGGTAGCGCGGTATGACTGGTAACCGCAACGTTGCTAGTTTGATCTTCGCTGAGTGTCGAAGGACGCGCAAAATACCCAAAATGTAAAGTATGGGATATCATTGGCAGCAAGGCATTTTTTGTTGGGTGAGGTTGAATTTATATAATATGGAAATGAATGTGTGTTCACATATTTCTTTATAGCTAATATAGACAGCAATGTTAATATCGAAGACACTACTTCTATTTTGTTTTTGGATGATCCCTCCATTTTCTGCAATATTGCTTAGCCCTTGAAGGAAAACATGACCCCTGACTCAGAGATGGGGGCATGGCGCTGTCTCACGCAAACTAATGTCCTACTGATGTTATGGTTTGGTTCTTTTAATGACCTCAGACATCATACTTACGTGGGTTAAGTAGGGAATAAACCAAGATGGGCTACATGTCTATTCTTTTCCAATAACGGGACAGCCTGGAATGGTTTATTTCACTAATACCAGTTACCAACAATGATTAAATATTACTTTCATTAATAAACGGAGAGGATCTGTCATTTTCAGTTGCACAACATTCCGTTTTGGCAGCTTATAATGGTTTAGTTGTTTTCTGTAAGCTTTCACCTAAATCGTTATAATATTTACAATAAGTGTCAAACTTAATTACTTCTGTCACATTACCTTTCAAAACAGAAAACCCTTGTTTATGTGTTGAATACAAAGTTAGCAAGATAACTTCCAACTGTTTGGACCACAAATGTTTGCATTTCAGAGAAAATAATATTGATAACCACAAATGTTAGCTTTTTATGCTATTCGTACTTAGTTATATTTTGGCACGGATTTACTGGTGAGATCACATTTAGGCCTTTTACGCCACTGCAAATGTCTGCATACGTCTCCGCTTTCCCAGCAACCCTTGCGCCTTGCCGGAATTGTACAATAAGAAGATCCCTTGCGCCAGTTTCAAATACAACAATTTCGTCTTCACGTCAATCCGGGTTCGTTCTTTGAATATTCCGATATAAAACAAAATCAGAAAAAACAATTAACAGTTGGTTTTTGGTTTTTCTGATTTGGTTTTGAAACTGAAAAAGGGCAAAAGGATAAAACTCTTCCTAACTTTGTATTGTATTATAGTACTTAACTGTGTAGCAATTGCAGGAGCTGCTATCATTGCTGTAACACAGGGAATTGGTTAGCCTAGTGATTGTTGTACTTGCACTTGGTTCTATGAACATCCTTACTGTACCGATAGCGATATATTGTTGCACTTCTTATGACAAATGTACTTATTGTAAGTCGCTTTGGATAAAAGCGTCTGCTAAATGCCCTAAATGTAAATGTAAAACAAATAAACAGCATTTTTCTGTTTTTTAAATCAAAACGGGAAAACTGAATAATCCAGTTGCTTGTTTTGTTTGCATGATATTTAAATAAAAACCCCCAATGAATGCCGGGAAAAGGGCATGTGTTTAAAAAAAACAAAAAAAACAAACATATAAAGGCGTTTCAAACGTTCCATCGCATTCTACAATGGCCAGTTTTATTGTTTTCCGTGGGAGCCGGCAACTTAGTCTGCGAGTGGACGATCTGAAACTAAATTGGAAACTAGATTTTTTCTTCTAAGGTTGTGATCCACACAGAACCTCCTCACCGTCATAACGGAGCACCTCTGGGCACCAGATTGCTTTAGAGCGGTACTGATCGCGTCGTGTGTCTTTCCAGTGTCAAATAGTTCATGAATAAAATCACTATACGGTTCAAGTGAGGCCTAAGGCTAAATACAATGAGACAGTCGATTGCTGGTTTAGGTGGTTGGCTCTTTTTTCTTCGCTGCGTTCTGCCTTCTGGTGTAGCCTATAAATGCCTATCTATATTTCTTTTTCTGTTTCGGGTTTAAAAAACCACAAAAACACACAAACACAAATAAAATGCAGTTTATTTGTTTTTTAATTGTTTGTTCTGATTTTTTTTAAATCTGAATATTCAAATAACGAACCATACACGCATTAAATAAAGTGCAATTTATTTGTTTTTTTCCTTTTGCCCTTTTTCAGTTTCAAAACCAAATCAGAAAAAACAAAAAACGACTGTTAGTTGTTTTTTCTGATTTTGTTTTAAATCGGAATATTCGAAGAACAAACCATACACGGTTTAAATAAAATGCTGTTTATTTGTTTTTTCCTTTTGCCCTTTTTCAGTTTAAAAACCAAATCAGAAAAAACTAAAAACGACTCTGACCCAAAGTTTAGGTTCCAAGCTCAGAAAATCAATAAAGTCGCAGTGACTTAATTTGCACAACTCTGCCCTCTAGCGGCGATTACACTAGGGACACGTTTAACATGTAGGCCTACAAGGAGCCTGCATTTGAGTTTATATCTGGCTGAAATAAGTACATTTTAACATACATCTGGGATTAATAAAGTACATTCTAGCTAATTTCTTGGATGACTCTCTGGGCCTGTGTTCCATTCCTGGACGGTCTGCATGGCAGTAGGGCCGAGCTCTCTCAGTGGCCAACGACGTGCGTCGCGACGTAGGTGGCATTGGTCGCGTCGGTCGCTGTGTTGGTCGCTCGTCTGGCTGCTTTCAGCCGCTGTGGTCGCTGGCTGGCTGTGGTCGCTCATTTGTTATGTTAAATGTCATTAAGCCTAATAAGGTATATTATGCACAAAGCAATTCGTTATAGATTGATAGTTGTAATTTGGGCGTATTGAAATAATGTATTTTAGATATTATATATAGCTATAGATATTATATATATATATATATATATATATATATATATATTTGTTTTGTTAAATGTCATTAAGCCTAATAAGGTATGATATGTACAAAGTTCTTCGTTATAGAGCGATAGATTTTGTTAGAATGATGTTACAATAAGTGTAACGGTTTCC
>OLKM01000070.1:285790-354904 GCA_900291075.1 Melanogrammus aeglefinus
TGGACTGTGGTCGCTGGCTGGCTCGGTCGCTCAAGTCTATGGGCCCTCTATGGTTCCTAATCAGTTAATTTGCATGTTCTATTACGTTTTTTCTTGCGGACCACGTTGAAGTACGCAGAAAGCCATGCTCTCCTGGGCGAAGAGCTTCAGCAGCTCTTTTAATTGCACACACATTATTTTTATATTGAAGTAGGCCAGATCTATCAGTATCAATAAAAATGTATTAGTTAATTTGGGGGCGTAGTTCAAATAATGTATTTTAATAATCTTATAATATATATAATATATATATAGTATATTTGTATGTTAAAATGTCATTAAGCCTAATAAGGTGTAATAGTGACAAAGCACTTCCGTTATACATAAATATATTAGTTGTTAATTTGGGCTATTGAAATAATGTATTTTAGATATTATATATAGCCTATTTGTTCTGTTAAATGTCATTAAGCCTAATAAGGTATGTTATGTACAAAGTTCTTCGTTATAGAGCGACAGACTTTGTTAGAATGATGTTACAATATAATTGTAATGACTTTCAGAAATGCCGCAGTGGTACAAGTGGTAGTGATGGTAGGTTAGTAATCAAGAAACCTGGGGATTGATTCTCTCCATGGTTGGGAATAATTTTGCTCCTTTATTCAACATTTTAGTATGATTTAGTAGCGATGGTATAATAATTATACGACGTAATGACGGGCTGTGCGACCCTGCAGCCCCATAACGTTTCATATGATAAGGAGAAATGAGGCTAACCGTCCTTAGTGTTGTTATTGGTGATAAATATGACCAATTGTTTGATTTGATAAAAAATACAGTTCGTGCCTTACTCCTTATGTTTTATGGCGTTGATAAAAAATACGACAGTGTTACCCCTTATGATTTTATTTGATGACAAACGACATTGTTTACTCTTATGTTGATGATAAAAAACGACAGTGTTACCCCTTATGTTTTTTTTGATAAAAACGAACAGTGTTACCCCTTATGTTTTTTTTTGGTGACGACCGATAAAAATACGACAGTGTTACCCCTTATGTTTATTTGATAAAATAGTCGACATTGTTTTGATTCACCGATAAAAAATGCGACGTGTTTACCCCTCTATTTCATTAGATATATCTTACATGTCTCGATTTGATAAAAACGACAGGTCACCCCTTGATGTTTTCATTGATGAACCGATAAAAATACGACAGTGTTACCCCCTTATGTTGTATTTGATTTAAAATATAGGACAATTGTTTTATTTGATAAAAAACGACCAGTGTTACCCCTTCGTGTTTTTTTTGTATGAACAACCGATGAAAATTACTGAGTCTGTTTACCAAATATGTCATTGTTATTTTGATAAAAAACCGACAGTGTTACCCCTTGTGTTTTTTTGATGACAAACCGATGAAAATACGACAGTGTTACCCCCTTATGTTTTATTTGATAAAAAACGACAGGTGTTACCCCTTATGTTTTATTTGATGTATGACGACATGTTTGATTTGATAAAATACGGACAGTGTTACCCCTTAATGTTTTTATTTGATAAATATCGCTAGTGTTACCCTTATTTCTTCATATGATAAGAAAATCAGTACCATTGTTTTTTATTTGATAAATATCGACAGTTTTACCTGATTTGTTTTATTGATAAAAACGACAGTGTTACCCCTTTATGTTTTACATGATAAGGAATGACAGTGTAACCCCTTATATGTTTTATTGATAAATATCGACATTGTTTGATTTGATAGAAAAACGACAGTGTTAACCCCTTATGTTTTAATTTGATAAAAATCAACATTGTTACCCCTTATGTTTTTTTGATTGACGACACGCGATAAAATCTTTATCACTCTATGACGAATAACATTCCTTATTAGTCTTAATGACATTTGACAAAACAAATAGGCTATATATATATATCTAAAAATACATTATTTTCAATACGCCCAAATTAACAACCATAATTTCACTCATTATAACGAAGTGCTTTGTGGCCTTAATATACCTTATTAGGCTTAATGACATTTTTGTTAGAATGATGTCTTAAAATTATAATTGTAAATGGACTCCCCAGTAATGCCAGCAGTTGGTAAGACAGCGGTAGTGATGGTAGCGTCAGGTAATCAAGAATGCTGGGTTCGATTCCTCTCCATGGTTGGGAATAATTTTGCTCCTTTTATTCAAAATTTTAGTATGATTTAGTACGCATGGTATGTGATAATTTACGACGTAATGACGGGCTGCCTCGACGGCGCTGCCAGCCCCATACGTTTTCATATGATAAGAAATGACAGTGTTACACCTTATGCTATATTTGTAAATATCGACTTAGTTGATTTTGATAAAAACGAAACTGACCCTTATGTTGTTAGGGCGACCAATAAAAATACGACAGTGTTACCCCTTATGTTTTGTTTGATAAAAAAACGACACGGTGTTACCCTTTGTGTTTTTTTTTGATGAAAACGACAGTGTTACCGTTTATGTTATTTAAATAAGACGACAGTGTTACCCCTTATGTTTTATTTGATAAAAAAACGACAGTGTTACCCCTTATTGTTTTTTGATTAACGAACCGATAAACATACGATCAGTGTTACCCCCTTGTATGTTTTTTTTGATAATGATCGACATTGTGACCGATCGATAAAATACGACAGGTGTTACCCCATATTGTTTGATCAATTATCTACATATTTTCGATTGGATAAAAAACGACAGTGTTACCCCTTTGTTTTCATGACAGACCGATAAAATACCACGTGTTCACCCTATGTTTTATTTGATAAAAAATGACAGAGTTACCCCTTATGTTTTGTCTGATAAAAAACGACAGTGTCACATCTTATGTTTTATTTGATAAAAAACGACAGTGTTACCCCTTATGTTGTATTTGATAAATATCGACATTGTTTGATTTGATAAGAAAACGACAGTGTTACCCCTTAAGTTTTATTTGATAAAAAACGACAGTGTTACCCCTTATGTTTTATTTGATAAAAAAAGACAGTGTTACCCCTTATGTTTTATTTGATAAATATCGACATTGTTTGATTTGATAAAAATACGACAGTGTTACCCCTTATGTTTTATTTGATAAAAAACGACAGTGTTACCCCTTATGTTTTATTTGATAAATATCGACATTGTTTGATTTGATAAAAATACGACAGTGTTACCCCTTATGTTTTATTTGATAAAAAACGACAGTGTTACCCCATATGTTTCACATGATAAGGAATGACGGGGTAACCCCTTATGTTGTATTTGATAAATATCGACATTGTTTGATTTGATAGAAAAACGACAGTGTTACCCCTTATGTTTGATTTGATAAAAATCAACATTGTTACCCCTTATGTTTTTTTTGATGACAACCGATAAAAATCTTTATCACTCTATGACGAATAACAAACCTTATTAGTCTTAATGACATTTGACAAAACAAATAGGCTATATATAATATCTAAAATACATTATTTCAATACGCCCAAATTACAACCAATATTTCACTCTATAACGAAGTGCTTTGTGCCTTATATACCTTATTAGGCTTAATGACATTTTTGTTAGACTGATGTTAAAATATAATTGTAATGACTCCCAGCAATGCCGCAGTGGTACAAGCGGTAGTGATGGTACGTCAGTAATCAAGAATCCTGGGGATCGATTCTCTCCATGGTTGGGAATAATTTTGCTCCTTTATTCAACATTTTAGTATGATTTAGTACGATGGTATGATAATTATACGACGTAATGACGGGCTGCCTGCGACGCTGCCAGCCCCATACGTTTCATATGATAAGAAATGACAGTGTTACCCCTTATGTTTTATTTGATAAATATCGACATTGTTTGATTTGATAAAAAAACGACAGTTACCCCTTATGTTTTTTTTGATGGCGACCAATAAAAATACGACAGTGTTACCCCTTATGTTTTATTTGATAAAAAACGACAGTGTTACCCCTTATGTTTTATTTGATAAAAAACGACAGTGTTACCCCTTATGTTTTATTTGATAAAAAACGACAGTGTTACCCCTTATGTTTTATTTGATAAAAAACGACAGTGTTACCCCTTATGTTTTTTTTGATGACGACCGATAAAAATACGACAGTGTTACCCCTTATGTTTTATTTGATAAATATCGACATTGTTTGACGACCGATAAAAATACGACAGTGTTACCCCTTATGTTTGATTAGATAAATATCTACATTTTTCGATTGGATAAAAAAACGACAGTGTTACCCCTTTGTTTTCATGACGACCGATAAAAATACCACAGTGTTACCCCTTATGTTTTATTTGATAAAAAATGACAGAGTTACCCCTTATGTTTTGTCTGATAAAAAACGACAGTGTCACATCTTATGTTTTATTTGATAAAAAACGACAGTGTTACCCCTTATGTTGTATTTGATAAATATCGACATTGTTTGATTTGATAAGAAAACGACAGTGTTACCCCTTAAGTTTTATTTGATAAAAAACGACTGTGTTACCCCTTATGTTGTTTTTTTTGATGACAACCGATGAAAATACGACAGTGTTACCCCTTAAGTTTTATTTGATAAAAAACGACAGTGTTACCCCTTGTGTTTTTTTTTGATGACGACCGATAAAAATACGACAGTGTTACCCCATATGTTTTTATTCATAAATATCGTTAGTGTTACCCCATTTCTTTCATATGATAAGAAATGACAGTGTTACCCCTTATGTTTTATTTGATAAATATCGACATTTTTTGATTTGATAAAAAAACGACAGTGTTACCCATTATGTTTTATTTGATAAATATCGACATTGTTTGATTTGATAAAAATACGACAGGGTTACCCCTTATGTTTTATTTGATAAAAAACAACATGCAGTGTTACCCCTTATGTTTTATTTGATAAAAAATGACAGTGTTACCCCATATGTTTCATATGATAAGAAATGACGGGGTAACCCCTTATGTTGTATTTGATAAATATCGACATTGTTTGATTTGATAAAAAAACGACAGTGTTACCCCTTATGTTTTATTTGATAAAAAACAACATTGTTACCCCTTATGTTTTTTTTTAATGACGACCGATAAAAATCTTTATCACTCTATGACGAATAACATACCTTATTAGTCTTAATGACATTTTCAAACTGTAGACCTACTTCAATATAAAAATAATATTTGCAATAAAGAGCTGTAGGAAGCTTTTGCCAGAGAGCATGGCTTTCTGGTACTTCAGCTGTCGCAAAAAAAACGTTAATAACATGCAAATTAACTGATTAAGGACCGCCCATAGACTTTGAGGACCGAGCCAGCCAGCGACCACAGCGGCTGAAAGCAGCCAGACGAGCGACCAACACAGCGACCGACGCGACCAATGCGACCTACGATGCGACCAATGCGACCTACGACGCGACCAATGCGACCTACGACGTGACCAATGCGACCTACGACGCGACCAATGCGACCTACGACGCGACCAATGCGACCTACGTCGCGACGCACGTCGTTTGCCAACTCAGAGAGCTCGGCCTTCCTCTCTCTCTCTCCCCTGATCAGTCAGAGGTCCTGGATGGTTTCGACGTCTGGCCGACCCTGAGTGAAGGGAAGCCGTCTCCTCGCCATGAGATCCTCCACAACATCGACCCGCTGCACACCCCCCACGCCCCCCCATCGTACACTCTGACCTTTGACACGGCTCCTAAAGGTAACAAGAGAGTACAAGAAACTCTCAAACTCAGGGTTTCTTCAACTATGGGCCGGAACCCCGAACCGGGTCGCGATCCAGCTCACAGCCTGACCATGCTCAGTATAACCCTTTTGTTGAACCAAAGGGTTCCACTCCGTGCGGTGGTCAAGTCCCAGGGACACGGGGACATTTCCTTCTGGTTTAACAACCCTGCTGTAGTTGATGAAAGGTTCAGCCTGTACATGTGTTCTGAAGGTTAGGGATTTACCCACAATCCCTCAGTGCTTTACATGCTATGATACCGTATGTCTCCAGTATTCCTACTTCAACGTCCTGGTCTGTGTTCCCTCCTCCAGGAACCCTGAGGCAGGGGGGCCGCCTCAACGCCACCAAGCCCACCAAGAAGAAGAAGAAGAGGAAGAAGAAGAAGCCCCCCAAACCGCCGGCCAAACCTGTCCCCAGGCACGGGGGCCGGTCCCGGGACGCCCGGGGGAGCAGACAACCCACCAGGAAACACAAGTCCAAGATACAGGGGGGATCCAAGGCCCGGGGATACCCCCTGCTCCGGGACTCCCCCGATGAACAGAACCACCTGACCTCCGGAGGGACCGAGAGCGGGTTCCTCCAGGGGTCCCGGTCCAGACGCCCCCCCAGGACTAGGTCTAAGATTCACACCAGATCCCGTGCAACCGGACACCACTACCAGGGCGATACGCAGCCGGGACCCACCCCGGCCACATCCCATAATAACACCAACAACACGCCCGTCACCGGGCAGCCGCCGGGCGCCACGGCAACACTCCAGTGGTCGCAGCACATCTTTGACACCACCGTCCAGGCGGCCATCCGGGTCGGAGACTGGAAGCTGCTGACTGGAGACCCGGGCCACGGAGACTGGGTTCCTCCTCAGGTACTGAGAACCGGATTTACCTGAAGCCTAGGCCCTAGCCCTAGCCTGGGGCTGCTGTAAAGGCTTCTGCTGATGACTCCCAGGACACCAGGCCAAGTCAACACCCTAACCTTAACCACAGCAGTACCTGAGCTCAACCTAACCAACATTCATTCCTTTGCACTTTAGAATCCATTCAGGGAGTGATAGAAGCGAAAGTCCCCCACGCGGTTCTGCAAAGTCTTGGAATTCTACCATAGCAACGTAGCCTGGCTCCTATTGGACGACACCGCTACTGATGACCCGTCTCTCCATCTCTCCCCAGATGCTGAGCAGTCTGCCTGGGCCCTGGTGGACCTTGGAGAGGACCTCCTCCTCCTCCTCCACCTCCTCCTCCTCCTCCTCCAAGGCGGCGGGCCACAAGAACGTCTGGCTGTTCAACATCAGCGGCGACCCGTACGAGCGCTGGGACCAGTCGGCCCAGCGACCGGACGTGGTGACGGCGCTGCTGGAGCGCCTGGCCTTCTACAACCGCACCGCCGTGCCCGTCTTCTTCCCCCCCGACGACCCCCGCGCCGACCCCGCGCTGCACGGCGGCGCCTGGGTGCCCTGGGTGGAGGAGGACGAGGGCCGGGGGGTAGAGGAGGAGCAGGAGCTGTACCGGGGCGTGTACAAGCAGCGCCGCAGGAAGAAGGAGAAGACCAAGATGAAGAAAAAGCAGATGAGCAAGCTGAACTCGTACGTCCTGAAGCTCAACAACCAGCTGACCTCCAGCCTGGTCTGAGCTCCAGCCTGGTCTGACATACGGTCCGGGGTGGTCGAAGGTCCAGTCTGGTCGGGTCTGACCTCCAGTCGGGGCTGACGTCGGATCTGGCGTCCGGTGATGAAGAGCCCTCTGGGATCATGACCCCCCAGGTCCAGTCAAGATCCACTCTAGTGCCTGAGGTCTGAGCACTAGAGACAGCGCTCAGCTGAAATTCACATTTTACGTGAATAGAAGGAAAATAAGACTTGGGGGGGGGGGGGGGGGGGGGGAATGACGACATGGAAACTTTGCTTCTTAACGACACTGATTCAAAGTATGTGATATCCATTATATTTTTTGTTAAGATGAGACGAGACGTGACGAGATCGGACGACAGCCATGAGTACAACAGGGAGTGATGTCAGAGGCTGTGGTGTTTAAAGGGAGGCACCTTGTACGAGGTTGTGCTAGTTTGTTATGGCTGGATTTCTCACTACAGGAAACTGTTTCCACACTGCATTTTATTCACTTTATTACAGAGATTTTCCATTACATTTGATTCACATTTCTGTTTAATGCCTCTTTACACAAGTAGCACTTTGTGACTTTGTGTGTGTTTGATATGTTCACTGTACTTAATCATCTTTGAGTTTTTTAAAAGCCAGACCTTAACTCCGTTCAATGATCCTTGGTCAACTAGCGGCCATCTTTGTACTAGACCTCCACCTACTTAGCATTCAGGACCGAGATGGCCCACAGGTGAAGAAACCCCATCGGAGCTGATATTGGCTGTATTGATTGTGGGGGAAATGGGAAATGTGCCTTTTGATAGCGGTTTGAGTGTGTTAAAATATACTGTACTTACTTTTGGTAACCGATTTTTGTCAAGGACAAGGACTTTCTTTTGAGGCCACTTTTGATTCCACACTTATTTGTTCAACATTATAGGGCCTACTGGATTTTATATTCACAGACAAGGTGAACTAAAATACCAAAGATATATATATGAAAGCCATACTGGTTTCTTTTGGAAATGGATTGTTGCTAATCAATGCAGTTTAAAAAATAAATAAATAAATAAATAAAAAAATACTTTCAAAATAAAACATTGGCTGGCTGCTGTGAATGATTGACATAGGGTATGTCACAGAATAGTTTCACAGGGCTCTTATATTTTCTATTTTATCGACTTTAGGACTGCCACCCTTACTCCTGAAAAACTTTCCATTTTATTTCAAGATATTAAAAGTTTTTTGTTTTTTTAATGAATCAATGTGGAATAGAAAAATAAATTCTACGACAGTTCGAATCTTAAGTCGACATCTTCAGGCACGAAACGACTCGGGAACCGGCTCCTTATGATGGGACGGTCGGAATCACACCGGCAACCGCTCTCTCCAGACCTGAAATTATAGGCTACATATAAAACAGACATTTTAAGTTTAAAAATAAAGTATTTGTATAATATGAACCGTAGGGCTACTGACAGGCAGCAGGTATAATTCCTACAAACTCTTAATTCTCTCCAACGGCATTCAAACCAACCGCCAGGTCGTCAGTGTCGCCTAGCAATTTAGCGAAGCGACTTACCACGCATGTCTCGGGGGTGAAGCCGCTAGAGGTCAGCACAGTGCCGCCATACTACGCTCTGAGGGAACATGAATGTCCTATGGTACAGTCTCTAGGATGGGCGCATCTCAGCCGCTGCTTTATGGGGACAAAACGAGAATGTTGCACCTACGTTGCTATCAAACGGGATTTCGTTTTTTTTCTTTATCCAGAGGATGAACTCCAGTATTTCGACAATATAGGAATGCTTGAGTCGCTTACGTTTCTGCCACTTGGCCATTGAGCAATACATCCAAACCCATCCAATAGCCCTCCAAGAGGATCATTATCAGATAAAGGGTTAGACAATAGACATGGCCATGTCTGGGAATCAAGTTAGATGATTCATGTAATTCTATTCCTGGGAAGCTGATCTGGACTTCTAGATGAGTCATGCTTCATGGATAAACACTTTTGTAGATGCATTAGACTTAGTTATTTCGACCCCACTCAAAAGTCGGTCAGTTTGGGTGACGTTGTAAACATCTGCCTCGTAAAATCAAACAAAGGCCCACTAAATGAAGAAAAACAAACAACCTGGAACCGTCGCTTCATTTGAGGGAGAATCCTAAAGGCCTGCTGGTGTTCAGGGTAGTGTAGAACATAGACATGGAAGTGGAGGAGCCAGAGAAAGTCAACGCACACGTTTGTTAGTTCAGAACCAAACTCTTCACAGAAGAGAGGGCATGGAGTTTATTGAATCTTTTTTTCCAAAGAAGGCACCAGATTCCACTAGCGTCTGCCCGGCCTTCAGACATCCAAAAGCAAGGAAAAATAATCAGTTTGTTAACTTTTTTTTGTCGTTTCACTTAATACATTTGTTTATTTATTTCATTTTGTATTACGTCAAAACTGGAATGATGATTAATGTCGAGACAAGTACTGCGATTTTTCTCCCTTACATTTTTTTTTAGATTGACAAGTGACAAAAGAGTGACTTTTTTGAGGAGGAGACATACAATCATAACAAAACATTTCTTACAAAAATATCTTTTTCACAAAATGAGGTGGATGTGACGGTGGGGTTATCCTTGAGGGTAGAAAAGTGCCGACTGGCACAGACCAGAAACAAAACAAAACCCAAAATCATACAAACAAGCAGCATCAATAAAAAATAAATCTAAATAGATGAATCATAGTGCTTAGATACGTCAGAAGCAGCCAAGTCTTCAGGGAACCAGACTCAATTTCCCGACGCTTTGTTTCTCGTCTCTGGAATAATTTACGATGGAAGAGCTTGTGTGGGAAAAACGATTAAACCAACTGCCAAACTTCACGCCACAGATGGACTGTTCCATTATGGTGCGCGAGGGGGGAGGGGCCCTTCCGTCACTCAGAACCTTGATAAACGCAACGTCATCACTGACTCAACACGAACAAAACGGACCGACAGGAGACGAAGACCAGGCCTTCCCCTCACGACATACAGACTAACGCAGGGAGACGGATACACCTAGTGCTAAACACAGACGGCACGGAGAACACAAGAGGGACTAAAGGAAGAACGGCTCGTAAACACGCACAATAAATACAACAGACCGTCGTGGCAGGCACACACACACACGCTGTCACGCAAACACACGCACACTCACACACGCTGAAACGCACGTACACACTGTCGCACACACACACACACACACACACACGCTGTTACACATGCAGTCGCAGACACGCCGACGCACACACGTTGCAGTTTAACGAATTTTCTATTTTCAATTTGATATTTGTTCTTTCGCTGACATCCGAGTGCAAACCTCACAGATGAACAGTTCTGTATTCAAGTAATGTTATATACAAGAGGGGGTGGGGGGTGGGTGGGGGGTGGGGGCTTTACAAATATGCATTTCTGTACATATCGTCTCCAAGATCATAATTTACACACATCCATCTCTTATCAACAGTAACCAATTAGGGAGGGGGAAACAAAAAACATACCAGACGAGCATTGCAATTAAGTCCCGAAACGGTTGCCGTGGAGACGGCGTGTGTGTTTGTGTGTGTGTGTCCGTGCGCGACCCCCCCCCATCCCGTCCCCGCCCAGCAGCCTGGACTCTTGGCTCTTAAAAGGCGCAGTGCATCTCCAGGGCCAACCAGGAAGAGAGTGGAGCTGAGGTGGGCGTGGCCTGGGGGGCGGGGCTACGTGACCTCCATGGCCAACGTGTTCTCTGATAGGCTGCTCAGCGCAGGCTGGTCTTGATCGTGGTTCTCCCTGAAGATCAACGCAGGACATACGGTGAGCAAGTTACATCAGAGCTAGCATGTACGTTGTTTTGCCAACAAACTCTATTTCCAATGCCAAATGCAAATAGCTCTCAACACCAAGCAAGTTCTAATGCCAAGCTACTGTCCTCGCAAGCTTTCTCTGACTCCAAGCTAGCGCAACACAAGTTAGCTCCAATGTCAAGCTAGCTCACTTACACAATAGTTGAAAAGTATTTTATTTTATTATAGCTAGCCTCTTATCTCAAAAAGGCTTCAAACCAAAAGATGCTAGGTCCCACCTCAGCACCTGGTCCTACCTGGGCACAAGGTCCATGGGCGAGGGCGAGTTGGCGGGGACCTTGTTCTTCTGACAGTTGGCGGCGGCGGCTAGCTTTAGGGCCGACGTGGTCACGGCGCTGCTCAGTGTCCGGGGGGCGTGGCCGTGGGGCCGCTTTGCGTTGGGCAGCGACAGGCGGAGACTGTTGTTGTTGCCTAGCAGCACCTGAGTGGTTGCCGTGGTAGCGTTGGGCATGACACCGTGGCTGGTGCCGTTGTTATTGGAGCTGGGGGCGGAGTTTAGGGCGGTGCCAGGATGGAGGAAGGCGGGGCTTGTGGCGGTGTTGGAGGGAGGGGCGGGGGACACTGTGCTCTGGAGGACCAGACCTTTGAAAACACCTGGAGCCGGGGGGTGAAGGGTGAGGGGAGGGTGAGGTTGAGATGGCGGGAAGAGAGGTTGGTAATTAGTAAACCATACCCGGAACACGCATACGTAGAGTATGTCAAAGAGTTTCTCCTTTAACAACTAAGACCAGAGGCTCGGTGAGTCCCTCTGGACTCCGGTTTATTCCGCTAAGCCGGGCGTTTGGTTTGCTTTAAAGGTCAAGAGAGTTCGGGTCGTCAAGGTTACCTGAGGGAGGCAGGACACCATTGACTCCGCCCCCCGGAGGCGTGTCCTCCTTGGCCTTGAAGGCGAGCACCTGCTCGCTGGTCAGCAGCGCCGAGGCAGCCAGCTGGGCGCTAGCTACGTCCAACGTCTTGGAGACAAGGCCCTGGGGCGAGAGACCACAGCGTACACAGGGGGTAGGGAGAGAGAGAGAGAGAGGGGGAGAGAGGGAAGGGGTTAGGTGATGGTTGGAATGACAAGCAAAGAAGGAAAGGAAAGAGTCAAAGACTCAGAAGAGAGAAACGACAGCGAAGGGAGGACTCACAGGGGCGCTGTGGGCAGTGGTGCTGCTGTGCGTCTGCTGCTCCAGCTGTTGCTTTTGCATGAGGGCCAGCTGGTCCTGGTGGTGCTGGTACTGTTCTGCTGTTAGCGCTGGAGCAAAAAACACACACATGCACACAGTCAAGATACACACACATACAGTCCAAGGCAACGCACAAACTAGCTAGCGCGGTACCAACAAGCTATCGACCTCTGAACTGCTTGGCACCCAATAGTTAGCACTCCATCACCACAACTAAACCTCGCTAGGTCAGCTTATGGTCGGCGTGCTAGTTTTTGCCAGCTAGCATTAAGCCTAGCCCAGCGATACGCACATACTAGCTAGCATTGCGCCGCCAGACCCAACAGTCCCGACCTCAGCTGTAGTGAGTCCACCATAACGAGGACGTTCTGCAGAACCCTGGGCCCAGTGGTACTCACCCACGACGGGCGGGGGGGCCGGCCTGCCAGGGGCCGCGGGGCCCCCCAGGGAGCCGCCGTCCGGGCCGGGCCGCCTCAGACCCCGGCTGAGGCGTCTGAAGAGGGGGTGGGCGTCGGCCAGCGCATGCGGCGGTAGTGTTCGAGGCCGGAAGTGGCGCCAGCGGCACGCCTTAATGTTCAACAGGAGGTGACTGAGGTCTGAGGAGCAGCGCGACAACGAGGAGGAGGAGGAGGAGCCGGCGGGGGGCGCGGTGGAGGCGCTCGTGCGCTCCGAGGTATTTGTGTCTGAGGTACTGGAGAGTTTCTCTGCGAGGGCCGAGTGCGAAGGAGGAGGAGGAGGGAGGAGACGAGGAGGCGACCGGGAGGGGGGGAGGAGGAGGGTCTCCGGGTCCAGCCGGTGGAACACGTTGTCGTCGTCTGTGTGCGCCCGGTCCAGCAGAACCCTGGAACACAGCACCAGTCAGTACGGGGGTCCCATCGCGGCACTGCGGCGGAGCACTAGAGGGGGGGGGGGGGGGGGTCTTACCTGCCGCCCCGGCCCATCCTCCGTCGGGCCAGGCCCAGGCAGCGTCGGGGGATGGTGAGGGTGGTGAGGCTGTAGCGGTAGCGGCCGTCCTCCACCCCACCCTCCGACGGATCCGTCCAAGGCCAGCACCCGATACGCTCCTGGAGGGACTGGGGGACAGAGACCGGGATCAGCACCGTGGACCAGGTCTGGACCAACACCAGGTCTGATCACCGTGGACCAGGTCTGGACCAACACCAGGTCTGATCACCGTGGACCAGGTCTGGACCAACACCAGGTCTGATCACCGTGGACCAGGTCTGACCCAGGAATGCGTAGCCACATAAATGAAGTGAGGAGCTGGCGTTGCCGTAGTTACCGTGTTGTAGAGGCAGCCTGCTTTCCTGCGGAAGGCGAAGACACCGTCGGGGTCGTTCTCCTCCTCCGCCTCCGAGGACCCGGAGAGCAGCTGGAGACACAGGGGTCACACAGGGGTCAGAGGGGGTAAGGCCACCAGTGCGAGGGAGTGTGGTCAGGGTGAACAGAGCGTTTGGGTGAGTGACTCACCCACTCACAGTGTGTGAGTGAGAGAGCGACTGACGGTGTGTGAAGTGGGGGTGAGTTGTGCGAATGTGAGGGTATTTGGGGTGAGGGTGTATTTGGGACGAGTGTGTGAGTGAGTGTGTTTGGGGTGAGAGATTGAGAGTGAGAATTTGGGGAGAGAGAGTATTTGGGCTGAGTGGGAGTGAGTAGTCTGGTGAGAGTGAGCAGTTGGGATGAGTGAGTGAGAGTGAGTATTTGGGGTGACATATTGAGTATTTGGGGTGAGAGAGCGAGAGTGAGTATTTGAGTGAGACAGTGTACCTGGGCGTAGGGCTCCTCGTCCGAGCTGGGGAAATCGTACTGGTTGAGGTCCTTGGCGTTGAAGAGGGCGGGGCCGGGGTAGTGGGGGAGGCCGGGCGCCGCGGCAACCACCTTCTGCTTCTTCTCGTACTTCCTCTTCTGCCGTGGGACCTCCGCCTTCTCAGGCTGCACACACGCACACACACACACAAACCCACACGCACGGTCATCACTTTGACATGACCACGGCAACAGTTAACACCAAAACCCACTTGAGGTGAGACTTCTATCCCCCGCTGATAATGAGTCTGGAAACTGAAGTCAGCTCAAATCCTCAGTCTGAGCCGTTCAGACTAGCTGGCCCGAAGAGTGTGTCAGGCCTCGGAAAATATGAAATGGGAAAAAGGAAATTCCCAGTGGGATCTTTTCCTGGCTGGATGGGAGCTGGCGGAGGCCACTGCTCCACTTGGTTTTCATCACCTGATAGTCTTAGTTTTCATTTATAGACTTTTATTGGAATAACGCTCGAAGCTAAATCGAGTGGCTGTGAGCTCCACACGTCGGTCAGACTCCATGACCTCTGAGCTTCAGCCCAAGAGTCTCCGAAGACACACGCTGTCCACGGTATGAAGGCAGTCCTACCAGTGACCCCTCAGCAGACCAGGGCTTTGAACGCCACCAGGTTGTGATGAGACGGCAGGACTAGCGCTACTCAGCCTGAGACACACACAGGCCCCAATGTGGGGACAGATGGCCCTCATAGGAGAACATGGACCCCTGCTCTGTTCATGTCTGGACCTCCCTTCTGAAACTAGCATCGGGACGTATAACATACAAGGTGGGCAGACTGTGGTAGGGTGTGGGCTCTCACCTTGAGGTCCAGGTGGTCCTGGTGGCGGTACTGGTTGACGATGGGGACCAGGGGGATGATCTGGGGCTTGACCAGGGCCTGCTGGGCCAGGACCTCCGCCATCACCTCCCCGCTGTAGTCAGACATCACGTTCCTGGAGGAGGACGTCAACGTTAGGAGAGGAGCTAGGAGGTGGAGAGGAGCTAGGAGGAGGAGGAGAGGAGCTAGGAGGAGGAGAGCTTTAGAAAGAGGAGCACTAAGAGGAGGTGAGCTTGAAGAAGAGGAGAGGAGCTAGGAGGACTCAGGCTTGAGGAAGAGGAGCAGGAGGAGGAGGAGGTGAGCGTTAGGAGGAGGAGAGTCTGAGGAGGAGGAGCACTAGCAGGCTGGTGGCCAGGGTCCTCTCCGTGGGGAGTCCTACCTCTTCTCGAAGATCTCCAGGGTGAGGTGCAGCAGCTCCCTCTTGCTCTTCTCCCTCCTCTTGATCATCTCCAGGATGGTGACGGCTCGGCTCAGGTCCCTCCGCAGCTTCAGCATCTTCTCGTACGACCCCTCGTCGTTCTTACGGTTCTGAGGGGGACGCACAAGGGGGGCGTCACCGTTACAACACGCGTCATACTGTACGTGATACAGCAGAGCTCTTCATAAACCATAACATACAACATTTAGTATAACTATTGCAGCACATATATACATAGCACTTCTTAAACCATATCGACCATAACATACAACTTTTTGTATAACTATAACAATATATTATACATACATAGCACATCTTATACCATATCCAGTATAAAACACCACAAGATTTAGACTACTCATATCATATATCATAGCTCTTCATAAATAATAACATACCACAAAATTGAGTAGAACTCATATATATATATATATATATATATATATATATATATATATTATATATATATATATATATATATATATATATATATATTAATATTATATATATATTATATATCATAGCTCTTCATAAACCATAAAATACCACAATTATTGAAAATTATGCCTCATAAACAATATAGGCTATACCATTACATTCATTCAACATGGATTACCACGATCCAAAATGGGAATGTCTCATCACGTTGAACTATATAATGTTAATAGCCTGTTTGATGACCATTCAATTGTTTACCATTAAATGTTTAGTATCTGGAGGAAATAGGACTCATTCTTCAGAATGGCCATTTGTCTTTTCCCCAGCCCACTCTAATAATGTGCAGTCTTCCTTTTGGCCACTTGGGGGCACAATCAGTCTAAAAAAAGGAGTTGAAAAATCAAGGCAGAAGTTGGACTCTGCTTAGAAATGAAGGAAATGTCCAGGAAAAGAAACCTCAGCTGGTCTGGCCCCTCAGAGAGACCCCCGTACCCCAGCAGGAGGGCTATGAGCTCCATCCCCCTAAAGCCTGTCGACGCTCACCTTGCGGGTCTGCATCTTCTCGGTCCTCCGCCTGAAGGCCACGTAGGGGTCGCTGGTGCTGGAGCCGTCTCTCTTCTCCTGCTTCACCACGGCCAGCAGGCAGCCCGGCTTGCCCACCTCCCTCTTGCGGCTCCAGTAGTCGAACACCTCCTGGATCAGCTCGTCATCCTCCTTCAGGAGCAGCTTCGCCTCGGGCAGACTCACCAGCTGGGGAGGAGGAGAGGGACAAGGTTGGGACAGGTTTATACGGAAATTCTTCAGTTGAATTTAATACCTTTTAATACCTTTTTTAATACCGTCACCATATTTTTTAATACCAGCAGGACTTCAAGAGAGACAGAGAGAGAGACCATAGGAGTTGGATTAATCAAGATGTCCCAACGGGACTTGGTCCATAGATTTTAATCAATATGTCACAAAGTAGACATAGACAGAGAGTGCAAGAGAGAGAGTTTTTGTGTCCAGTGTTGAAGTTAAGTTATTATTACCTCGTTAAATATTGTTATTACAGTGTAAAGGTTTTACATGAAAAAGTACAGCGTAGATCCACTTGCCTTGACAGAGGTCAAGTTCGGTAAGAAGTAATAAAAGTAGCCGCAACCACCCCAAACCAAATCGGAATAAGTGTATCCATGTCGATTATAGCGGACTACACCACCTCTACTATTATTCCGCATGGAATTATATTCCGATTGAGCCGTATATACAATCTTTTTTTTTTCCCGATTGAGCTGTTCTTCCACTTCTAATCGGATCAAAAGTGTCCACGTAAACGCGGCTGTCTATCGGTCACACTGTAACGTCAAAATACATACCGTAGTGCCAATTCACACCAGTGTACTTTCTATAGAGGGATCATCAGTCTGCGTCACTCCCCGCTCTACGAGCATGTCATATGCAGAAAGAGACGAGAGCGACACGAGCCTCAATCAGCCTCAAACCATTTTATTAAGACTGATTATCCCATTTATTCTACTTCTTGCTTGCCAACATAATAAAACAATTAAAGTACTTTAATAATTATGCTTTTTCTTATTCCAGTGTTTCCCTTATATGCACCTAGCAGCGGCGTTAAATTACGAATGTTATATTATTTTGTGCTGCACAAAATAATATAACATTCTGTGTGCTACAGACGCGGGATATGCGCTTCATATCCAGGTCAATTCACACACTTGTGAGTAAAGCATATAAACGGAGAGGAGAGCTCCTTCTTATCTCTTTAAAAAATGAATGTTATATTATTTTGCGCTACGGACGCTTCGTATCCAGGTCAATTCAAAAACCAGAGTAAAGCATATAAACGGAGGAGAGCTCTGTCTTCTCTTTAGAAACAAATTTTATTTTGCGCTACGGACGCTTCATATCCAGGTCAATTCGCACCCCTGTGAGTAAAGCATATAAACGGAGGAACTTCCGTAAAGTTGGAAATAAATTGGCAGATTCGGAGTTTGCATTCGTTTCAATGGGAATCGCGACGGTCTATACTTTCAACATAAAGTGTACATATTTATAATTCGAAATTCGTCCCAGCCTTTATACAACAGATACTATAGGGTCTATAGCATATAACCGCGTTTTCTGATTACAGTTTAATGCAACAGTAAGCTGACAACATAGCTAATTAACACCGCAACTGCAAATGAACCACACAGAGATAACCATGGCAACCCGTCAAACAAACGTTCTTTTTGCAATCATTCTGCGCACGCATCCGCCGTGTTGATAAACAGATAATCCCCTTTACATTTATACCGTACAAGTCTTTAAATATCAATTCCAAATAACGGAAGCGAACCCGCAAAGTGGTTTGGCAGCAAGCCAGCCGGGTATATCCAGTTTGTTTCAGGGCACGCACCAGGTGACATCATTGATATTACTCAGGTCCTACTCGCAACATAAAAATAAAGCCACGCAAGTTTTAGTAATTTTAGGAGATAGGCCTGCACGTAAATTACAGAAATTGAAAAACTCATAGGCCTTGTTGGAAATGTAATACCTCGTCAGATGACGTTTATTACTTTTTAATGGCCTTAATTTGGGCTATTTCATTCACTACCTTTTAATACCTTTAACAACCCCGTGGAAACCCTGTAGAAGGACCGGTCCCACTGAGAAACCAGCACCGGGTCAGAAGGACTGGTCCCACTGAGGAACCAGCACCAGGTCAGAAGGACTGGTCCCACTGAGGAACCAGCACCGGGTCAGAAGGTCTGGCCCCACTGAGGAACATCACCAAGTCAGGAGGCTTTCAAGGTAACCATGTACAGAAACACACACGAATAATTGACCTCACATAGGGATCCTTTTAAATGGCCAGCTTTGAGGGGGACGATTCTATGCAATCGATCAATTCATATTGATCAGAGGGTCAGTTCTTATTGGGTCAATCAAAGAAGGACAACTTATCCCCCCAACCCCCCCCATGTCGGGGGGAGGGGATGAGTTGTCCTTCTTTGATTTGGGGGGGGGGCGAGGATTTGAAGAGCTTGAGAAACAGAATGAAAACAAGAGAAAGTGACCAGGATGAGACATGGACCCTAGACAGGGGGCTAGATAAGTGCTAGATGACCCACCTGCTGTCCACTGCCCTTCTCCAGGCGGTCCAGCATCTCCTCAAACTGGTGGAAGCTAATCTCCATCTTCTTCTTAAGCTTGACCACGAAGGCCTCGTCATCCGAGTCCAGGTCGTAGTCGGGCTGCTCCGTGTCCAGGCTGAAAGCTGAGGACACGGGGGGGAGCGGGTTAAAGTCCTGCTTCAGACCAGCAATCCCACTGAGCTCCTCTGGTGTGCTGGTTCATCAGGACATCGGTGAACATGAACCGCCCCACTTTTAGACGTTGAACAGATTGGTGTGATGGAGAAAAACAAAGGAGTCACTTTTATTAGCCTTCCCTTAGCCAAGCCCTACCTTAGCCTTCACCCTCTCACAGCTGAGGGAGTAGCAAATTACTACATAACATTTATGAATGTCAATTGCAGTTAGGATTCAACATCAACGCAAGCTTAACCATTGTCACTTTAGTTTAATAAACGTTGGAGGCGGTTGAAGATTTTACAGACCGGAGAGAGAGAGAGAGAGAGAGACACACACACACACACACACACACACACACACACACACACACACACACACACACACACACACACACACACACACACACACACACACACACACACACACACACACACACACACACACACACACACACACACACCTCTCTAGAAACCTGCTACTCCACAATGGTTTCCAACACAATCATATCGACCAAATATGGTTCTGTACACAAATCATCACAAGCCAAGAATCATCATCTTTGGGTGTGGAAAAGCTTGGAGGGTAAAATGTCACAGACGTCAACTCTGCTTCTGCCGGAACGGTCTTGCAGTTCCAGTCCGGGATTTATGAAAAGTTATTAGCCCGGGATTTTAAAACAGCCTAGAGTGTCAGTTCCCCTTCTATGCCGGCTATTTCAGATTCCCTGAGGCTCACAGGAACTACAGCGAGATATAAGCAGTCCGTATTTAGTAACACATTGAACATGTTCTAGAATAACTGTTCTTCCAGAAGTCTTAACCAATCAGAAGGTGGATGTTAGGGTTGCGGCACATCTTTGGATGGTCCGATACCGAATACCGTTTCGATGCCAATGATTTTTGGCTTTGGTACTCAAATAAGGACTTCAATGGCCTTCGTTGTATTGCATAAAGGCATGACCTGATTTAACAGCCCTGATTGCCGACATGAGTGTGCATCCGCCCGCTGGCCTTCACACCACTAACCACTGGAGAGTAATGTGTATGTAACACAGGGTACAACAAACCCCCAAGTCAGTGCTGAGGTGACAATCACCCATTCTCTCCTGGCTGATGGGAAGCTGGGGTTTCACTACACAAGAAGGACTGGACGAGAAAGGAAAGATGAGTATCAAAGCTGTGCACAGACCCCAGCCACGGCACTCTGGGCCATTATGGATCGGGTTGCTCCTCTGAGTATGGGACCAGTGCATCCCTCCTCGCAGTATGGGACCAGTGCATCCTTAATGTATTTCTAGTCTGCCTCCCCCTCATCAGCACTCCCGTCCCTCCCCCCTGGCCTCCCTCCAGGTAAAATCCTAACACATCAACATGCCAACTCTCCACCTCGTATCTTTAATTACGTCTCACTTAACAAGCTCCTCTGACCACATCATGGAGGGAGTGATGATCCCCGTTTCCATGGCAACACCCACATGTGTAGCATTAGGACTAGCCTAGCAGCCCAATACTTAAGAAACTAGTTGGTTAAATATCGACTGATTGCGGCTAGAGATGGGGATCCCCCAACACTTTTCGGCTGTGGTTATGGTTGACAGTTTCGGTTCAAATTCTAAGTGATTGCATCTTTCGTTCCCTATTCAAGGATTGTAATATCACTGAACAGAACAGCCATGGAGTAAAAAACGATAGTGCCCTCCCTGTCTAGCAATTGTTCGTGTAGCGCTAAGATAGCCTAGCTTAGCGAGCATATAGTGCTCCCCCTGCCTTAGTGGAACAGGCGGAACCACTTTAGAAAGCAGGGCCATGTTGAAGTCTTGCAGTCTGTGGAGCCCCTGCCCTTTCAAAATAAGAGCTCAACCAATGCGATATCACCGTCAAAGTTTTTTTGAATCCTCCACACCTTTTAAATCGAGATAAGGATCCACATTGTTCAGTTTCTACTCGTCGCCAACAACATTGGAATTTGGGAGCCCATCCCAACAGTCTGACCTGGGCTAGTCGGACTTAAAATCTCAACCAAGATCGGATGCGCACACATGGGCCTTCAGCTGAAGACACAACTCTGCCCTCAACTACATCCAAAGACCACAAGGCTATCTGAAGCACACAAGAACACTAGGGCAACACAACATAGGAAGAGAATAAAGAACAAACAAGACACAACATGAGAATAAACACAACAACAAACAATTCACATGAGAATTACCAAAACATGTAGTGACATTTAGAGAATAAAAGAAACAATAAACAAGACACAACACGAAGAGAATAAACACAGGAAACACAAAGACACAACATGAAGAGAATAAACACACAACATTAAACAAGACACAACATGAAAAGAATAGACACAAGACACACCATCGAGAAGACACACAAAAACACACCGTTGAGAATAAACACAAGACACATGAAGACAGACAATGACGAGAATAAAGCTACCCAATTCCTGGGGTGCTTCCCTCCTACCAGTCAGCAGAGACCGGCCGCACTCCAGCTGAGACGTCACCCTGCGCCCAGTACAGCGACTAAACCATCCTACTGTTAGGAAAGGAAACCAGGCCCAACTCCCTGTAGCCATTCCAGAAGACTACGTCTAGAGAGGTTTTCCAAGCGTGTCCTTAATGAGCAGGTATGCTTGCACACTCAAAGTCTTTGAACCCAGAACCTGCGGCTGGGATCGCCCTGAAACCTTTCTAAGAATCATGGACCAAAAATCATTCCATTGATAAATATAAAAACACACACACACACACACGTGTCTCTTTACCCCAGGGGGTCAATGAAAACGCTGCATCACATTGACCCACTGATCAATGTGATTCTTTGTACTTATAATGAGGTCATCATTAAGAAGTGAAAGTGGTGAGTAGTCACACACAGCAACCAACTACTTTTTCTATCTTGTGCAAGCTGAAAGTGATTAGATAACCTTAACCTAGTAACTAGAGCGAGCATCTAACAAGTTTTCACCCCAGTCCTGGTTTTATTAACCCATCTAGCGATTATAAAGTACATTTAAAGAGGCCTCAAGACGAGCGGACAGAACAACCACACAGGGCCGTTAAAGGCCGTTAAGTGCCGCTAACTAAACTAACACACTTTAAAACGGTCTCCTGCTCTATACTGAGCCCAACAAGACAGCGGCCCTGTAAAGACTACAGCCCATGACTCCACCTGAAACCAAGCCCTTCGTTAGGATAGGCCGATATAGCGCTCTCCCAGCTGACCTCCTCAGCAGCTTCACTGTAATCAACTGATCCCTTTGGCTTTTCAAAGTAAAAGCCAACCAAGCAAACGGCAGAGAGAGCTAGTCTGAAAAGAGCAACTAAAACAGAATATTGTTCCATGACTCTTCAGGTCAGTTCTGATACGCCGACCCAAGCGGTGTTTAGACCAGTGTTACATGAGGTCACACACACACACACACACACACACACACACACACACACACACACACACACACACACACACACACACACACACACACACACACACACACACACACACACACACACACACACACACACACACACACACACACAATTCATCCAAAATACGTTGCTACATGCAGGCGGTATTTGTTATGAGCAAAAACGATGTCCTCCTCCATCATGACCCTCAACATAACCCGTCATGAGGGTCCTCATCTTGATGGATCATCATGATGAACACCTTGATGACGATCAACCATGAAGAACATCTTAATGATCTTCTGATGAGGACCCTCGTGATGAGGAGGAGGATTCTGACGTCTCCACCATGTAGACCAGGGGTCACCAACCTTTTTGAACCTGAGAGCTACTTCATGGGTACCGAGTCATACAAGGGGCACCCAGTTCGATACACTCTTCTGAAATAACAAATTTGCCTTTAGTTATACTATTAATGATACTCATCTATGTGAAGACATGTTGATTAATTAGGTCATGTTAATGATTTCTCACAATAATTATCAACAATGACTTAAAAAAGGTGGGAAAGAGTTGTTCAAGAATGAGTAGTGCTATTTCTAGAACAGGCCTGTGGGCGCCTCATGTGGTCCTTGCGGGCGCCATGGTGGCACCGTGTTGGTGACCCCTGATGTAGATGTTGAGGGCTCTACTCACGCTGTATGTGAATGAGCTGCTTTGGCATGTTGAAGTCCCCGGGGTAGAAGGCCTCGTAGTAGGGGATGTTGCTCTCCGCCTCGGGCACCGGGATCACCATGTTGTCCCTCTTCTCTCCGTACACCTGCTGGGCCGAGATGGCGCGCTGGAGGTGGTGCTCCTGGGTGGGGGGGGAGGAGGAGGAGGAACCGGGTCACACAGGGCGCTGTTCTGATCAGGAGAAGCTTTCAAAACGGCCCGGGTCCAAGACCACCGCCCTACACTTTCAGATTTCAATTTACCGTGAAATGAACAAAGCATTCAAACACCTTCATATTTCCTGACGTCTCCATTTTCCATGACCACTGTTTTGTATCAACTGTATCAACATATTATTATACATTTCAAAGTGTATTATATTTGCCGTTACATTTTTACAGCCCATTAATCTCACTTCTGAAATGGCCTTACATCCTGCCCACATTATACAACGGCCCCTAGTCCAGAGGTACAACTCTCCAAGCCCCGAGTGAAGAGGTCCCTACTGGTGCCCAACCCAGCAGAGGTCTCCAGGTGCTGAACCCAGGAGAGGTCACCAGGTGAACCCACGAATGGACCCATCAATGAGCCACAACACTCTACCAGCAGGTGTACATGATGAGACAAGGTAGGATAAGATGGGTGCTACAGCCAGAGCCCTGGAATATCTGGGTGGTTGAGCCGACATCACTGATGTCCAATGTCAACAATCGAAGTGAAAGACAAATCACGCCAGCAGTCAGGTTCACAACGTAGTGGGAAGAAGCGGTGGTTTGCTGAAGTTTATGAATGTGAGGCGAGAGCAACAGTCTTGCTTGCTGTCCTGGGCACATGCTAAACTGCTTCACGTGCAGACAGACATTTGGCCCAATGGAACGTACTACAATGGGAAGGACCAAAGGAGAATGTATTTCACAGTGCTTAAATGTCTGTTATTAAGAGCAATTATTAGACAAGGCTGCCAATAGGTCCAATATTTGATTGGTTAGTAAACTATGTGATTTACATTGCAAAATTATTGGAACACAATTTACAGATTTACGACCCCAGTGTACAGGAACCAGCATTTAATATGGGGTTGGGCAAGCACAAAATCGTGACCGGAAAATCTCCTAGGATGTCCGTCACAGTGTTTCAATTCATAACACAGGCTCAGGAACCCATTATGCCAGACTGATCTGTGATTTGATATGAGCATCCACACTCCCAACAGTAATCCTGCTAGCTTTGTGTTAGCAGCAGTCTGAGATTATTCATGAATAGTTTCACACAAGATTTGGGTGCCATGATCTGAATTTAATATAATGGATCATTTTAATTTCCCAGTTTAATTCCCATTAAACTGACAAAACTGTCTCACAGCCCTGCTTGACTGGGGCTCATCTTAGATTAGAAGCACGCACATAAATTTTTATTACCACCGGCCTATGCAATATTCCTTTTACAGAGGATGTAAACAAGCAAGAAGAGAGCCAATAGAAAACTGTGACACGGCGATAAGCTTCGCAAATCACAAAGTAGTGATCCAATAGGAATCTCGGACAGCGGCGAGAGAACCAATCGAGTGTATCATAACACTTTCGCTCAGCAAATCAGTATTGTTTTCCATCTGCTTTAAACATCCAACAAGAGAATACAATCTTTGGACAGCTTATCGCAAATATCCAGGATCAGGGAGAAACTAACATTATTCAGAAACATATTTAGTAGACCTATAGTGTTTGTACATCTGTGAAAGCATGCTCACGGTCACACGCAGCACGCAGACACACACACAAACACTACAGGTTTAATTGGTACAGTTTATGGCTTAATTGGTACAGTTTAACAGCCATTCAACTATTTTTGTTGTGAATCTACCACCACCTGCATCCACAGAGCCAAACCTTTACTTAGAAATGTTTTATTTTTACCTGCCAGAGGCGATGAACTACCGGCCAAGGAATGTGTAACCCTTTTTTAACTGCCAAAAGTTCCCAACAAAAGTTGGATAGTGTCAGGTGTTTATTTTGGACCCTGCACACACACACACACACACACACACACACACACACACACACACACACACACACACACACACACACACACACACACACACACACACACACACACACACACACACACACACACACACACACACACACACACACACACTTTTATTCCCACAAGAGCATCACCAGGACTTGCCAGACCCGAGTGCCTGGGTGGGGGTGGTGAGTTAGCCGTAGCAGAGTATGCTAGGAGGCTATATCAGGCCTCATCAGTCAGCTGCTGCTGTAGTAGTAGCCCAGATCTGGGCAGTGTGCCCGCGGCTAGCAGGTTGTCATGGCAGTGTGCTGCCGCCTTTATTCAGCACATCTCTGGAGCAAACATGATTTCCCCCACCAGACAGACAGCAGCAGCAGCAGGAGGGGGATGAGGAAGAGGAGGAGGAGTGAGAAGGAAGGAAGAAAGAGAAGTGAAAGGATGAGAGGAAGGATGAGTTGAGGAGAAGAAGGAAGAAAGCTGCCAGTAGATTGTAGACAGAACTGTGTACATCTGTTCAGGCATCCCATTGCTCACTCAAAACAAAAGACATTTGACCAGCAGGTTGGTGACATTCAACATGGGAAAGGATAGGAAATTTTCCGGTGTTTACTCCAGAAGTTCCCTAATGTTCCAACGGGGGTCTTCAGCCGGAGTCAGTAGTCATTTGTCATGAAGAGAAAAACACGTCACCTGGTAGGAACTCTTAAAACTAAGGATAAAGCACAAGAAAGACTGGTTCTCATTCTATTACAAAGAGATGACTGTAGGAGATGACTGAGATGACTTATGACTGTAGGAGAACAGGCTGTCAAACGTCTATAATGAAGTCCTTTAGGGAACGAGAGATGACGCATAGGAAACTGCATGACCAGCCCCTGGAAGAGAGACCATCACACCCGTTATCCTTATTCATCTGTCGGCCATCTTTGCTCAAAACACAAGCAGGGTAACGGAATTACTCAGAATTCAGTTACCCTGCTTGGGTTTAGAGCAAAGATGGCCGCCAACTGAATAAGGATAATGGTTGTGAACTGAACCCAAAAGTCAACCTCTAAATTAAGGCATCATCTCGACCCAACAGTAGGGCTGCACGATTATGGCAAAAATGATTATCACGATTATTTTGATCAATATTGATATCACGATTATGTACCACGATTATTCATTGAAAAAAAAAAAATCTTTCGAATTTCTACCACCCCCTAGTGGTAGGAGTCACACACTGTGCTCAGCGGCAAATTCCTATAATGTCTCGCTGCGGCTTGTAGGACTTGGACATCCAACGTCCAGGTGCTGTCACGTGACGACAAGATGGCGGACGCGGTGAGACTCCTGTGCGTTCACGCCGAAAGCTTATCGCGCTGCAAAGACGCTTCGGTCGCTCATAAAAAATCGCTGCGAATCTTTCTGTTCGCTTTTGTCGTTCATGACGTACAATTCAATTTTGCAGACGCATTTACATATATATATATATATATGTATATATATATACATATATATATATATCAGTGGCGAGCGGTGACTTTTTACTGTGGTCATGCTGAAGTGTCAATACCATGCGCGCCCGTGGGGGGGCATTATATTTTTTAATAAAAAATATAATATGGTTAGTGGAAACAGCTTGTAGTGATCACGTTGGTCCAGAGTACATTTGATCACTATAAGCGGTTGATTACTAAAACCGAATTGTTATTACAGTATTTCACTTATTTTTTTATGGAGAACATCATCTAAATGCCAGTTGTATAGTTTTTCAATGAGAAAAATGTAACGAAGCGGTCGTCAGCGCGATCCTCTCGTCAGCTCCAAACTCACCCGTCTGCACCTCAATCACAGACCACAGCTGGTTTTCCGCACAGCATTTACAGTAACTCACTGACACGTCTCAGATCAGTAGGCGCTGCTGCCGGTGTGTTTTTAAAACGAACTAGGCTAGTAGCGCCGCAGATTTCTCTGCGGCGCTACGGCGCTACTATTTTTGCGCATGCACGTTGGCAGATAAGCTGCTCCACTGACAGCTTTTTTTGCCATTCAAAACGCCCATCTCCAGTAAACACGGCCTTTTAGCAACTGTACTATAGTCGGTGTCACAGTGGCGCATGCGCGCAAACAAGCTGTCAGCTTTCCAGCTTTTCGCAAGCGAAACGGGACAGATTAGGCACGGATTTAACACCAAAACAGTAAAACTAAGGTATTGTATAATTGAACACACTGCCAGATTAATATTTTCAATTATTTTTATTGAAGGGCTTGGGCATGCACTGCATTTATAGCTTATTATGACCGCTCGCCCATGATATATATATATACATATATACATATATATGTATATATATATATATATAATATATATATATATATACACACACACATATATATATACATATACATACATACATACATATATATATATATACATATATATACATACATACATACATACATACATACATATATATATACATATATACATATATACACACATATATATATATACACACACATATATATATACACACACATATATACACACACACACATCACACACACACACACACACACACACACACACACACACACACACATATATATATATAAAAAAATTCTAAAATGTAATGACCGAGAACAAAAAAACGTTGCGTGCTGTAGTAGGCTAGTTAAAATATGTTTCACTGATCTGCATCTGCAAATCATGATCCGCACTCATTCATCAAACAAATGAAAATGAACAAATTGGCGCACATGGCTAATTTGCATCTATAGACACGTTTTTGAGCCGTTTCCGCTCTACTTCCTGAACTTCTTCCGTCGAATGCAATCCACTTCGGTTCTGGCGGGCTGGATCATCTGTGCTGGCCTAGTTAACCTGAAGAGTCCACTTATCAGAGTGCCTTGTGAGGTTTAGAATCTTGCCTTATGTCCCAGTCTACCAACACCCAGCCATGTTGTTCATTAAATACAGATAAACACAATAAGTACTGCATGCATTGTATTTTTTTTAATATTATATATGAATATTTTTATAGTGATGTAATTGTGTGGGCTTTTGTATTTTACTTTTTAAATACCTTTTAGAATTCAACATGTGATCTTTCTTGTTGAAGCCATTTCTTTAGTTTCCTCAAAACAATGAATTAATCCAGTGTTATTTATCTACAGTATGAGCTTGCTATGAATGATAAACTGTGTTAACAGAAATTGTAACCCTCTAAGGAACATAAGGCCTATCATTCATGATTGTAGTTCAGTGCAATAATGAAATTAAATTAAATTACATCAAACTTTATTTTACTCAAACAGTACAGGCACATTGATATATTGCACAGCACAAAGAGATCATGTAAATTGTGCATTATGTAAATAAGGTACATCTGTTGGCTCCTGTGGGCATGACCTTAATAAGGCAGTTTATATTATTTTTTAAATGCTGCGATATTTACTGCAGAACTGTAACCTTCCCTCGACAAAATCATCAACAATTTTCGCCATCAATTTTTAACGCATCTCCAGTCAAAGTGGTAGAACCGTGATCCCAGGCTAGCATCGAAATCGCTGTGTTTTCACCGGCAGACGCTGCGCAAACCACTTCCGGCGAAAATGAAATGCATTTTTGTAGCGTCATGGCGGCGCCCATGGTTTCGCGCGTAAACTTGTCTATAGGCGCACCAGACTGGCTGGTTCCGCAAGACAAACAATGGAACATATCTATGCCTATCTGTCTATCCATCTATCAACGTGTGTAGTTTTAATGTGATGTATTTTGTGGATGTCCAGTCAGACTTGTCTCCCTTGTTCTGTGTGGCCTTGTATGCTACAGTCCTGTGTGAGCCGAATCACCTAAATGAATTCCCGACGATTTGTGTAGTTTGGTATTAATAAAGACTTGACTAGGCTATCTATCTAGACTATTTAATTAAAAATGATTCACCTCAGGCTCTGTGAATACTGGGGAATAGAGGGATAAAAGACAAGAGATATATCCCTTGTCATTTATCCTCCCCAGTCTTGTCGACTAGTTTGAGTAGGCTATGTGACGATTTCAAAAACGTGTTTTGTTTAAAGCATGACTACACGCGATTGGTTGGTTAGATTGGTGTATGGAGAGCAAATGAAAATGATTCCCGCTTAAATACGAACGTTTTACATTGCAAATAATTTCTATAAATACTCCCACTTATCATCACTTTATCAAAATCACTATGGATGTTGCACTCATTAACTATTGAACACAAAACAGAAAACACAGCTGTCGATATCACTGACAGCGATATATCGTTTCACTTCTTATGACAAATGTACTTATTGCAAGTCGCTTTGGATAAAAGCTCTGCTAAATGGTCATTTGCCAGCTGTCTATCTATTAAACTGCATTGAAGTGACACATTGAAGTGCGTTATTAATTTCCATTATTATAGCATTATTCCTTTGCACATTCCTATGTATTTTCGATATTTGAAAACGATATCGTCTCATGCAGAGCAAGGAAGATTAGTTTACATTTACATTTAGGGCATTTAGCAGACACTTTTATCCAAAGCGACTTACATCGGTTAATACACACATTGACACACCGACGGCAGAGTCAACCATGCAAGGCGACAGCCAGCTCGTCAGGAGCAGTTAGGGTTGAGTGTCTTGCTCAGGGACACATCAACACTCAGCCAGGAGGAGCTGGGGATCGAACTAGCAACCTTTCGGTTACAAGATAGTTAGCAGGCATGTATCGCGCGGCGCCTATTTTACAATAATCTCAAACGTTTCATTAGCTCACATACAGACCAACCAACCGCGCGTGACGCCCAAGCTAGAGACTTTTTGTTGCGATCTCTGAAATGAAAAAGGCTTGAATCATACAACACCGGGTGCCCAGTTACAGCCGTTAATTTTCCCGTCGACATTTTGTAGTCAGTAGGAACCAAAGTGCCGGTGTTCGGTGTTGCGTCCACGCAAGCAAAGAGCGTCTATATTCCGATTGGCTGTCAGTATTTGGCCGCTGATACGCGTCATACTAATTTGCATAAAGTTCAGCCGTCTTCAACTTTTTTTGGTCGCTCACCTTTTGCCGCTGGTAGCGTTGGACGCTTGTGTCGCTTTGGTCGCTCTTGCCCATAGAAAGGGAATGACTTCCAGTGATTTGGTAGCTCAAATCGCTTTTGGTGTGAACGCACAGTTAGCTGTGTCCTAATTCAGGGGGCCTGTGCTAATAGTCAAATCTCCTAACCTTTTTGCCTTCTTTACTTAACCTTTGTGGAAAACGTCATCGGGTCAAGGAGAGATGAAAATGTGCTTCTTTTCGAACATGTCAGTGCTTCGTTTTATGTGTAGGGACCCTAGTCATGCTACTGCAGAGGTTTGGTGCTATTTTTTTAGCAAAATTAGTGGTTCAAAAATGCCGATTTGGAAGATAAACACAATGCCCCAAGCCAATAACATGGACGCCAAACATTGCGCCGACATGTTCGAAAACCCTAACCCTAACTCCAATACTCGATTTTCAATGAAAAAGGGATCTGGAGGGGCTTATTTGACGGGTTTTCATGCCAAAACAAAGACCCTGGGTTCAATTTGCGCCGGAATTACACTTTAAGGAGTAGACCCATCAAAAACACATTTCACAAACGCATGTTTTTGCAATCACAATTAGGTTGTTTCATTCATTAATTTTAGTGACTTCCCATCGTCGTCATCTTGGCGAGTCGAGAAATGTGCTATTGCATTTAATCACTCATAACTTCCCGAATAGTCAACTGATTTTCACACGTTTTTTTTGTTGCTAAAAACGTTATACATGTAGCTATGATACATGACATATATGGTTTGGCGTATATTAATATACATAGTGGGCTTAACAGTAATAGAATATTCTGATACGTGCTATATGTGATGTATGATAGGTATTGTGCAAAACACACACACACACACACACACACACATCGATTATTTATATATCTTTATATGTCTATAATATATATATATATATATATATATATATATATATATATATATATATATATATATATATATATATATATATATATATATATATACACACACACACACACACACAGATATATAGATATTGATATATAGATATAGATAGACAGGGTTACACAACAGAATAAAAAAGAGTGACAACCATGAGTGAATAGCACAAAGCCTTGATAACAAATGGGGAGGGGAAGGAAGTAGAAATTGCCTCTCTCATCTTGCTTTTCAGACTTGCAGTTGATTCGGCGTCTACTCTATGGATAGGATGACTGGTTCAAGATGGCGGCCGAAATTCTCATATCCCAGCAGCCAATGCGGCATCTACTCTTTATTATGTCTATGGTTTCATCGACCAATCACGAGGTGTTTCGACAGGCATACTGGGTTTCGCAAGGCTGCAAAGCACACTATACGCAAGGCATACTATGCTTTCCTTCCTTAATGGCAATTTTACCTCCCTCATTAGATTTAACAATCATGGAGCCCCCACTTGGCTAACGTTAGTTCTATGCTACCCGTACTTACTACTAGATATTATTTGAAACTTCTGTTTGAGAAAATCTAACTAGCGAATGTTCCGGATGTTGACAGCCGTGCTATGAAGAAGGGTTGTTGACGGTGAAAGTTAGGCCGGTTTATTGCAGTTTCCGTCCGGTTATCACCTGTTTTTACAGGAAAAAATGAGGGGGACCAATTTCCATTGGTCAGAATGACCAATGGAAATAATTCTCTGCACAATTTGAATTGTGTTTAAATATGCTACAGTGGTCATTTGTTTAGCCAATTCATGTTAAACAATGAGGTTTTTGTTTGACCCGACCCGGCCCGCCGATATTTCCCACCACTATCCTTGAGCAGGGCCGGGCCGGGCCTCTATTCAAGCGGGTTTTTTTTGTTTTTCTTCTCATTGCTTTATTGGCCTTATCTGAGGAGAAATCTATGCCATAAACAGAAATATTATAGGCCTTTATTACACAGGTTTTCTCGATGCCATGGAATGCTCCGTTCACCTGCATGGGTAGTAGTCCGGTGACTTGTCAACCCCAGCGTCTTCGGTTGCTAAGGGACGTCAACGTCTTTGGCGGACTATTTCACTGCTGACACTACGACTACTGGTAACGAATAAATTGTAAAAAGACACACCATGTAAAGTTACTTTCCAAATCAGATTTGAAAAGCTTTGGAGGTTTATTTACAATACTATTTACATGGTTTCGGAGTAGTACACTTTGACATTTCAATACAGTTCAGCGAGAAAGGCGACGAAGAATAAGGGGGCGTTCCAGTCTGCGTAAACGGGAACCCCCACCAAACGAGAACGCCCATTTGTGTCTGCAGTGGGTTGATATTGTCGCAGACAGGTGTACAGGGAGCGCTTGGTTTGCTTTGCAGCGGAGGTAGACCGTATACTGCATGGGCGGGGCTCGTTTCTTTTTTAGTTTTCATTTTTTTGCGGATGCATTATTTAAAAAAAATATCACAAGAACACTACGTGTCATCATGGGACGCCAATATCGTCATCGCGATAAAAAATAGTTATATTGTGCAGCCCTACCCAACAGCGCTTCCTGACTGAAGGTAGTGAAGGACCACAGCCTACAGGTGACCGTGTCGCGACTCTTGTGTCTATGACCAGTGCCGCTGTCACGTTAAAATTGTACCGGGGGCGAAAATTGTACCGGCCAACGTCATCGTTTGTTTACATCCTGACAACCTGCCCGGCAACAGACGACGCGATGCAGAAAACATGTTTCCAAACGACGAAATAACATAATACAGATAGCGGATCGCTATCTGTATTATGATAGATAGCGATAACAATTGTTTTTACTTTATATTTGTATTGTATTTAATTGTTCAATCGAAACAATAAAAAAAATTGCCCGCGAAACGGGCGATCGCGTCAAATGACAAATGCTTTGCCCGCGTCAGATGACATTTGTCATATGACGCGATCGCCCGTTTCGCTGGCAATTTTTTTTATTGTTTCGATTAAACAATTAAATACAATACAAATATAAAGTAAAAACAATTGTTATCGCTATCTATCATAATACAGATAGCGATCCGCTATCTGTATTATGTTATTTCGTCGTTTGGAAACATGTTTTTCGGATGTAAACAAACGATGACGTAGGCCGGTACAATTTTCGCCCCCGGTACAATTTTAACGTGACACCGCCGCTCCCCTAACGCGCACTACGCGCTGCGCGTAGGGCCTCAAGTCCTGAGGGGGGCCCCAAAAATAGGCAACTTTAAAAAAAAATCATCATAGTTATAATAATAATAATAATGCTGATATTATTTCAGTATAGAAATATAAGGCACCTTTTAGCCATGCATATCACAAAACAGGCAGAACAAGAGATATATTTAATTGCTCAAAAAAAAAGTTACGATGGTCCCCCCCCCACACACAAATACACATGCAACATCCCAAGCTCGCGGTGGTTGCCCTGTCTAAAGTGGTCAGGCGAACTTGACAGCAGGCTATGTCAACTTTTCGGAATGTCCTCGAAAAGATCGCATGAGTCAGGGGCAGAAAAAAGAAAGAAGAGGAAACAGCGAGATGAATCCTTTGCATCACTATCAGGTAAGTCCATGTTTAATCATTGTAAAATACAGGAAATGTGCTGCTAGTTGAATGGTTAGCCTATGCATACACCTCGAACTAGCTAACGTTATTGCTAATGTTAGCACACTCCTTAGGTGCAAGAAGGGTTGCCAACTGTCCCGAATTGTCCGGGACATCCCGAATTATGATTTTGATTTGTCCCGTCAGCGTCAGGGACAGCTGCAGTCCCGTATTACAATCACAGCCTTTTTTATTTGTATCCGTGAACAGAGAAAAATTTAAGTTTAGTGTCTGTGCCCTGGAGACAAGCGGCTCTCAGCTGCACTCCTCTCCACAACAAGCATTTGTAACGCCAGCACGAGAAGGTGAAACTTTTAGCGATCTAAGTATCTTAAATAACGATTAAATTGGAAGCTTGCACATTGTTGTTTTCATATATCAGAATTCTTTAGACATGATGAACTGGTGTTTATATGTGTGAATATAATAATAATAATATATTAACTCATGAACATGAACTCGTTCATACGACGTTTCTCAAGCACCCATTATAATTGTAGAAATTAAATCGAGGAGACGATAACATTAGCTAGATAACTAGCTATAATTTCATGCAAACGGAAATCTTACAATTAGATTGTTAAAGGGTATTAAAAGTTCCCTTAGCTAGCTAGCTAGATAGCTAGCATAGCACATAGATAACCATAGCAACCAGGAGTCTATGCTAAACAGGTCTAATGCTATTTCAACGAAAACATGAAATTTGAGAGAAACTTGTAATGATTGTCTTGACTATTATTATGAACAATACATCCAAGCAAGTACAGTAGTTATTTTTGCCAAAATAACACTGAATTTAATAGGTTCATGGTATGGCTAACCTTGTAATTTCCATTATTTTTGGTCAGCTGTTGGCGCGTGTGCGCACCTGGAAGAAAAGTGTCCTCATTTGGGGTTTAGGAAGTTGGAAACCCTAGGTGCAAGCTAAATTGAGATTTTACTGTTAAACATTATGCATTTTACAAGTAGACCTAACTAGCCTATGTTCAGTATAGCTCTAGCAGATAGTGAAAGACATGTAGGTACGTATGTGTATCCGTTTAGTGCGTGTATTTATGTTTAGTATCTATATTGCATATTGTGCAATATGTTTATCTAGTAGGTCTACTATTATTTGTCTTTCATAGGTATATTGTTTGTTAAGTTATGTTGTTATATCACGTGGAGTACTTATATGTTATCTTATGTCTTGTAATGTTATGGTAGTGTGGTACGGTGTCCTGTCCTAAGAATTTCAGTGCCCAGTCTGACTCTGTTGTTCTGTGCATCTGACAATAAAAGACTTGAATTGACTTGAACTGACGCCAGCTAAATGTTACTTTACTTTACATTCTATTATGCTATTTATTTAGATTACATTTATCAAATAGTTGATCAATAAAGGGGGAGAGCACCTTAGTTTTAAATGTTTATAATTCTTAATTCTTATAATTCTTAAGATTCTTTGTTTGAATATTTTTGTCTCTTTCTATACTGATCCTTTTTCGTTGTATTTCTAAATTATTGCAGGGTCTATGCTGAAATTTGTTCAAGTGAAAGCACGTGCCCAAGACGAAGATGCAGAGGAGGAGCAACCGTCTTGCAGGTCTGTAGACATCACCACCGCACCAAGCCAGGATGATCAACAACCCTCAATCAGCAGTTTAGAAACAGATCCGCAGAGAACCACCACCTCTGAAAGCACAAGTGTCATTGAGAGTCCATCAGTCTGTGACAATGTAGAGACCTGTGTGCCCCCTCAAACTGATCCTGCTCTTTGGCCGCCACATGTTTAAGATGCGGATCGCGTTGAAATGGTACGAAGAGGTCCATTTAAAATCCCATCCGATTTTAATTTTCCAATATATTTGTGTAAATAGTTTCTGCTTGTAAATCTTTGCTTCATAGAAGAATTTTTCTTACTTGTATACTTCTGTTTTTAAGTTTGTATTTATGGATAACTATTTAATTTAAAAGATTTTGGACATTCCAATACTTGTGTGTACTGTATGTATGTTTCGGCTGTTCTGTGAACTGTGTTTACAAAGTAGATTTAATTTTTGCGTTTTAATAAAATGTTAAACTGGCAGAAACCAATTCTTTTTTTTCGGGGGGGGGGGGGGGGCCCATAAAGGAGTTATGCTTAGGGCCCCAAAATAGCTAGCAGCGGCACGGTCTATGACACTCACAACCATCGCCGTTCACCCATTGGGAGAGCAGGGATTAGCAGTCTTAACTGAAAAGGAGCAAGATGTCTCCGCCATGTAAATAATTAGTTTATAATACATGGCCTGGCCTCCACTTTGACATAAACCGTGATGAGAGTATAACTGTTAAAAACACACCCTCCTCACTTCTAGAATGATGTGAATGGAGAACCCATCTGCGCTGCATACGGTTGACCTGGTATGACTCATGAACTGATGTTATATAATACATAATTGCACATACAATCACATAACGGCAATTACTGTAACATAAGGACTATGGGCATGCAAGCACGTTATTTGAGTCACTCACCCGAAGCTAATTGAGAGTAGCATAGTAATTCCAATATGCTAGGGTGGAGTTGCAATGATAATGTAGCCTAGCAAACCCAAAATCATACAGAGGTCACAATCAAGCTTATTATTGAAACTTATCTCCAATTTTTGAACTCCAAAGTCCTGGTGAACTAGCAAAGAGCAGAGGGTTTAGGAAACAGTTGTCCACTAGGACATGAAACCATCACAAAACCCTTGAAACAAAAGTGGCTGTCATTGTAACCAGGGTTAGATCTGTGCTTTGGGGACTAGATGCATAATGTGACTGGGGATATGGGACAACTATCCAGGTTATATAGATAAAAAGTCAAGCCCTCAATTCCCAGTGATCTTAAAGCTTGGCCAGCCAAACCTAATAAACCCTCTTTTACACACACAGAGAGACACAGCGCTCCCCGTGCCTTCCCCTATACATTCATATGCTATTGCATAAGTCATATTTCCGTTCCAGATTAATCACTCTGCTAGCAAACAACAATAGCACGCCAGCCTGGGCCCCATCTCCCAGATTCCTTACAGACCCTCTGTAATGGAAACAAGGCTCCACACTGAAACCATTTCCCTCACCAGAGTAAAAAGTACCCTGTGTGAACGAACGGGTGTATTCTGGAGCATGTGCAAGTTTATATTGTTGAATTTAAACAAAACAGGTTGCATTACCGGCTTTGACAGGTTTGCAGACTGACCAAGCAAATAAACAACGTCAAACACACTAATAGAGCCTGGAAGGTGAAGCCTAGCTTAGAATTATCGCTGCATTTACCATATCACAACTGAATGTAAGTGGCGTTGTGTTAATACCTATATTAATACATTGCTCACCTTTTAAATGTATCAATAGGTCGACCGATCATTGACCCACATTTAAAGCCAAATAAATAAAGAAAACATTTAAGCTATAACATATAAAGCTATGTTACGCACAGTTTAAAAGAACACAATTCAAACATAGGCCAAGATACTAGGTGCATGTAAACAAGCAGAATACGCAGCAGCCACTTTTCACTGGTGACATAGGTCTCCCAGTCCATTCCTCCATCCATGCAGTTGAAACACAACCTGTCACAGCGCAGGAAAAAACATTAGTCTGCAATACAAATCACCTCGGGTCAATACGAGGACCCACTGCTGAAGGAACCAATCAGATGCTGCCGACACACTTCAGACAGGTCACATGACCTACATTCCACCTCAGTGAGGTCACACAGCAGGAGGCGAGACCGCGGCAATAGAGGCGTTTATGGGCTCATGCACGGCCCAGAACCAGATCTAAACACATAATGCCCTGGTCCACACACACACTACCCTAATCCGACAAAACAGAAACCGTCCCCTGGTTTGTGACACAACCAGGCTCAGCCCCTGGTCCAAGAAGCAACCGACAAAACAGACAGAAAACCTGGTGTGGTGCTGAGGCTGCAGACAGGCCTACAACAACAGGCCAGCCAATTACATAACCGCACGCGACAGGGATTTGAGGAACCATCTGGGGAAACACAGTGCGACCAAAGACTACACAGAGGCTCCTGGCTGGGGTGGCTCTGGCCACATGGACTACAATTACCCTTTCCAGGATATTTCTGATGCAGACCATTTAGTGACACAGTCCATTGCTTTTTCATATCACAACACAGGGTGCCGGGAAAAACAAAAGGTTGATGTGGGATATAGAATAAACCAGCATTCACCGAAGTTCTTTGATCTCAATGTAATAAGAGTTCTGTTCAGTGAATTTCTGGTTGTTTTTGCATTGATGTTCTGGTTGTTTATGCAGTGAGGGTCTGACTGATATGCAGTGGGGCTCTGTAGTGAGGTTCTGGTTGTTTATGCATCGCAGTTCGTTCTGTACCCCACATGATTCACTCAGTAGTACTCGTTGATGGATGCCATTCATTCATTCATTCATTTCACATAAAGCACTTTGATAATCAATTGATTATCTGTCAGCACCAAACTGGAGATCAATACTCCAGGCTGCACCACAGACTGATTCAGTGGCTGTTCACCCCAGCAAACTACTGACCACAGTGTAGGAGATAACTGTGGAGTGGAGTCGAAACTTGGGACAGGCTAGCATTTAGCTTCCAATCAACATCATGCCAGTTGAACCCTCACAAAGGCTGGCTAGGCAGTGTAATACGGTCATCCACTACCCCCCTTGCTACCACCTGACACAAACTAGCCTTCATGGAACAAAATGCACCAAACATTTCCCTCCGTATTCAATGCATTTTCCACCTGCACGTTTCTCTTCCAACATGCAGCTGGGCTGCTCCGGTGCCTGTGCACAGTATGAGAAGGGACTGTTATGCAACACATCTACCCCGCTGGGAGAGCAGACTTCAAAGCTTCCCTCCCTTCCGGCCGTAGGGCCCCTATGGAGTGGCACGTGCTGCCAACCTGCAGTGCCATCTGACCCACTGAACCGTTGGCCTCCGTAGTAGAGCTGTACTAAAGCAGCTCCGAGCAGCGCGTCATCATGCCGCGTTACTGTCACGGTGTCACTTTGATCTCTGCGTTATGAGGTGTGGAATTCTTATGAGCAGATGAGCATTAGGCTGGTAGTGTACGTTATCTGCAATTTATTACGATTTAGACACTAGTACCAGGTGTGAAATTAAAGTCCACTAAAATGAAGTTACTTCTACTCCTGAAGTACTAATACATCTTTGTTAATAGGCAGATAATGTACTAAAAATAATATCGTAGGGACTAGCTACAGAATGCTACCAAGCTACTGATAGAGGTAATTAGTTGAATGGGTTATTGGACAGTCTCTAAACTGTGACCCATAACAAGGAACTATGAATACAGATATTAATTCCGTGGTTGTAATTATTTATTCTACAACTTCAAAGGGTGTCATTGGACATACAGTTAACAAGTGCATGCAGAATAACAATACAGCTATAAAAAAGCTCCCGGGCCATTTTTATTATACGTTGCCACTCCTTTGAGTCAGACTATATATTCTGACAAACAGCGAATGATTGATCATCGACAGCCTACCAGTCATTTTAACATTATTTTTCTCCGGACGGGGAGACAGACACACACACACACACACACACACACACACACACACACACACACACACACACACACACACACACACACACACACACACACACACACACACACACACACACACACACACACACACACACACACACACACACACCTTGAGCTACGGGTGAACAAAATAAACAATAGCCAAACTAGGAGGCTTGATCATGAAAAACAACCCCCAGAAACCAGAATTCAGGACAACCCTATTCGCAAACAGTATTTAATATCTAATCCAATATTAAATATTTTATATTACTTCCTCCGGTTGGTTTATCACCAGGTTAAGTAGGGCGTTCAAACAACAGCCTTCAGCACCAGCATGTGTGCCATAAGTGACAGCTACCAGGTAACGGGTATCCCTGCCTGTCAGCCGGGGTGTCCCTGCCTGTCAGACGGCCTGTGTTGACATCTCTCCGGCTGCTCGGCCACATGTCATGAGGACCCGCCAGCGCCCCCGTCCCCGGCCCGCCGCCATGACGCCCACACAGCGCCCATCCCCGCACACAAAATGTCCGAAGCGCTAGAATCACGTGATTCCTTTGTACTCCCAAACCGGTCACATCCAAACACAACCGACCCATACTGATATATTACACTCAAACGGGAATAAACACAGGCATACCCTGCCAGACCGTGTGTCAAACCTATATATTGATGCGTTTTAAACGCAGAATTCGTCGTGTTTCTGGTAGGGGAAAAAACGGCAGCCATTTTGTGAAAGCTTGCGCAGAAAAAGAGAGGGACACCCCTGATGTCGAAAAGAATATGCAAAAACGTTTATTTTTCATAGCTTTTTTGAACGATTAAAGCATACCGATTCCTCTTCTTTTTCCATCCCCGTTGGCATCTGCGGCACTGCCCGGTTAATGGACGCGTATTCGTGCAGGTCGGGCAGGTCCTCGCAGCGGAAGACGGGGAGCGGCTTGGACGCGTCCAGCGCCCGGGCGCGGAACGACAGTTTGCTCATATTCTCACAGCGCGAGTCGCGGTGCGAATGTACCGGAGCTCCGAGCGTTGACCGCGGCGCCGAGCGGAGCTGTCATGGAGGAATCTGTGGCGCTTATTATTCTCAGGTCTAAAGAGGATCGACGGGCTGTAGCCGTGTTTAGGGCGTCGCCGAACGGAAAGCCGGGGGAAGGCCCGGCTGTTGGTCGCTCGCTGTCGGACTCGTGTTTCCCGGCGCTCCGCTCCCTCACCGCTGGTTCAGTACGCCATGGACAACATGGCGGACATTTAAAAGTCTTTTGCTCCGGTTGTCTCGGAGCGGTCCAGCCGGTCCAGCCCCCCGTTCACCCGCCGACCATTCCCACGCGCTCCCGAGCGCTTGCGCGTTCGCGGCGCTGCTGTTGGTGGTGGTGGTGGGGGGGGCTTTTTGCCACACACACACACACACACACAGACACACACACACACAGACACACACACACACACACACACACACACACACACACACACACACACACACACACACACACACACACACACAGCACACACACACACACACACACACACACACACACACACACACACACACAAAAATAAATAATACATTGAAATAACATGCATGATGAGAATTTAGATTTCGAGAATTTTAAAGAATTGGAACACTTTGAGTGTATTCAGGAGCGTTGTTATTCATAATGAATAATTTAAAGAACGAGTCAGAGAGCAAAATCATAATAAAAATGCGCATCGCTGAAATGTTTAATTGTTTTATAATGATTGACAATTTACAATAACTCAAACGTCATTTTCATTACGTCCTTAAAAATAAATATAGCACTAATAACTGAATTATGATTTCATCGCAGATCGTCTCTTGAGGGCCCCGAGGTTAAATGATTAAATTACATTCAATATGATGTAGGCCTATATAATTAAGAGTTTCAATAACGCAGTCCATTAAAATGTGATAATGTCGTTAATGAAATGGTTGAACTCTTTCTCTTGCCAGATGTTGTAATGCCTTATATCAAAAGGTTGGAATTTGTAAATTAGTTTGATTCCGAATTTATAATATTTTAAATATTATATTTAATAAAAATACATTTTAAAATAAACGTGTTATAGTTTGAACTTCATTCCCCTGCTTCAAATATATCAACAGACCTAGGACTTCAAAACTATAATAGTAATACATTTTATCAGCAGTTTAATTATTGTTTACATTTTTTGAATAAAATTAAATTTGAGATGTATTCACTTGCCATCTAAATTACTACATGACCCAAAACTAGGACAGAGGTAGATGCCAAAATGGCATTATAATTAGTGAGATCTTCAATTTATCTGACTTATGTTATGGACATTACTTTTCAGGAAAGGAATGAATAGGCATGATTAATTCAGCTCAGATCAGAGTAGACCAGTGTGACAGTTCAGATCAGAGACAGTAGAACTGACGAAAGACCAGCGCCAGCTCAGTGACAGTATACTGTCTAGTGACAGTAGACCAGTGACAGCTTAGATCAGACCAGTGAAAGCTCAGATCAGACCAGTGACAGCTCTGCGTCAGAATATGGGCGCCCCCTGCTGGCTTAACCCATGTTCTCACTCACCTCCGACAAGGTGAAGCTGAGTCGGCCTTATCAAGGGCTGGTGGTCCCGACGTAGTATTAAACTGAAAACCAGTCGTCGTGAATACTATAACGTCTCCATGAGGATTTTGGGAGATCGTTTATAAAACACATCTAAACCAGAGATAATCCTATTTCAATTAAGACGAGGTTTGGATTCAAGAGCGGCAGTAACATAACTATGAGCACGGAGGAGTAATAATAATGACCGCACGGAGTAATAATAATAATGACCACACACACACACGACTATAATAATAATAATAATAATAATAATAATAATAATAATAATAATAATAATAATAATAATAATATAACCATCAACATGAGCTCGTCCAGCGCATTATTCCACATTCTGCCTGCTTTGAAAGTGCTGGAGACTTTTACAACCTAGATGCACAATCTCCGACAGCAGACCTGAAACACCACGTCTCGTTCTGGTCTTTACCGAAGCCTGTACAGTAGAGACCAGAACGAAGTGGTGGTTAGGAGTGATGTTGTGTGACGGTGGGTGGGTGTGGGTTGACATTGCGCACAGTCTCACGACGCAGGAAGGTTAAGCTCATAGTTGAATTGCCCTTCATCTCGTAACCAACCGAGCGGACATGACAGAGGCTCAGAGATGTCCTTCGGAGAGGAGACACATGGACCCTCAGAGCAGGATAAAGCAGAACACATCCGAATAGTCAAGGTTATGTCTTGTCTACGACCTACTAATCATTAATTTAACCAAGACATCGGTTGCCGCCGCCGAACAATAGTTCCACTACTTCGCGCAACATAACTTTCTGAAAAGTTTTGGGGGTTTTAAAACGCAGTTTGGGGGTTAAGGAGGAGAGAAGGATGGGTACAGGGCCATGCAGTCCCACCGTCCGCCACACGGCGGGGAGGCGCTGTTTCACCACTCAATAATAAGCCATGATCAATTCATTAGTATTTATAACACAAGATCACCGACCATCGCTGCTACTAAACTCTCCAAACAATCCGCATCAAGCCCCTGTACGACAAGTTTCAAAGTTAGGCGACATCGACCCCATTAGAGCCCGTCTGCCCCCCCAGAAAAACTCCAGCCTACTGTTGGAGATATGGTGGACAGACAGCATTAGTCCCGACCTCTCCTCCTTTCACCAAACTAAACACGATCCGACCTGATGCCGTCAGGACCGGCTCGTTGGTTAACCCGGGTTAAGTAGATAGTTTCAGAGCTTTTATCCGCGGAATATGAACCACAGCAGCTAGCTTACCAGCCAGCCAGGAATTTGATTGCGTGTCTGAAATCATTTGACGCCAGAAGCCCCATCACGGAGCGGCCCTCCCGGAGCGGTCGCTCGGTCCCCCACCCCGGGATGAAGACTCACCAGGCCGGGCATTCATCCCCGGGCGGCCGGGCATTCATCCCCGGGCGGCCGGGGTCCCACCCGGGACCAGGACCGGGGACATGTAGCACAGGTCACGGGTAAATACGCCGGGGAATCGGACCCACGACGCAGGCAGTGCGAGCCGACATGGGTGTTAGTCCTTCCGCTCAATCCTAACTCGGTTTGATCGATTATCTCCGTCCGATCGATAATCACCGTCGATATCATCTTTAATCCCGCCGGTTGGTCTCTAAATAATAGTTTCTAGTAGCCGAGCAGCTGAAACTAGAGAGGTGGAAAGCAAAGTGCTACTGTTGGGGGTTAACAACTTTGCTGCGAAGGACGGATTGTGATTGGTCGGCGCCGGGCACCAATCACCTGTGGAGAAGCCGCACTGTGTGACGTCATGGTCTAGGAGGAAGGGCGCGTTGTGATTGGCTGGGGGTTATTGAAGCATTAGTACTTTATACAGTACTGTATTACAATGTGCTCTAGATTTAGTTTGAAATTCAAATGTAGCTTTCCGTTTACAAATCCGGTGCCAGTCCAAGAAGAAAATTTAACCATAATATTTCATGAATCCCGCATTAAGTTTAAATAACTTAAAAACAGGCTACTGAATTAATACTTTCATAAATGTATTCTACTTAGATTGAGAGAACTTTTAATCTCCCAGTCCCTGTAATAGTAATATATAACGACAGAACAAAGTACAAAACCTGGAATAAAATATAGAAAGTATTTGGATATCACTAGTAAAACATTTAGAAAGATGGGGAGTTGAACTACAGACCTCATCATGTGAACAGCACCATACAATATAATCATTTATTAACACACACAAAAATAACGACACAACTCTCACTGTTCGTTTGTGGGTCAATCGTTTTGGGTCTTTATTTAATAAATATCAGAAAAAAAAATTGCAAACATGAATGAGTTATAAAAAGGCACTTAAAAAGTCTGATATTTTGTACTTGGATATTCTATAGTTTACTAACAGAGATTTGTCTCTCAACACTGATCTTTAAAATGGGTTTTTGAAATGGGATCCCCACTTTAGATTAAAAAAAAAGAACATTTGATCTAGGCACCAGAGAATAACATTGGTCACATTTTAAACAAACAAAAAAATATAAATCAAGCTGAGAGGCCGAGGCTGGAGACCTCCACGCATTCAGCACCTGCACGTAAAAACACACTCCAAACATCTGACAATAAGGCTGATTTCTCGTGATTTTGTGTGATTGTGTATCATTTGGCATTGCTGTGAAGAATCAGGGACCTGAGTTGTCTTTTTAAATTAAACAAGGAAAACCCAGAGCTAGACAGTAACACGGCCACCCCCCCCCCCCCCCCCCCCCAGACCGCGGCCTGCCGCACCCCCGGACCGCCGTGTGACGAACTCACTGTTTGGAAGGAGGCTGTTGCTAAGAAACACACCTTTAACGTAGACACCTCTAACATGAACTCTGTCCGCTTAATTATGGCTTTAGACAGCGCGCCGCCACCCCCCCCCCCCCCCCCCGTGCTACATTGCTGCGTTTAGAGTGGACCTCTCCGATAACGAGGCGTCGTCATGGTGACCTCAGTACCGACATAGAATCATCTCAGGGGGCAGACGACGATGTGGTTTTGTTTTGTCGGATTTAAGGCGTGCTACTGGATTACTGCGTCCCCGCTACCATGGAAACGTAGACGGGCGATCTGGGTGAGGCCTTTGACCGGCACCTGGAGAAGTTCGGCCGCGCCGCGATCGGAAACGTACGATAACATTGCGTGACGACATGGTAAGATAACCTGCCACGGCCACTTGGTAGAATTACATGTAACCAGAATTAATAAGCGTAACGTGCTATGAAGACTTGGTACAATGTTATTGTGCCGTCGGGTTAAGTGATGGTTCGATGAGGCCTTACCGGTCCTGGGGAGAACGCTCAAGTTCCACAGGGAACGAAATCAATTAAAAAAAGAAAAGAAAAATATTATACAGACTGTACACATTTCCAAGCGATGCATAGGATAAGACACATTAGTACAAATGTAATAGTGGCAAAACAGTGACATAAAAATGATTTTAAAAAGCTTGCCCCCACCTCCATCCCCCCCCCCCCCCACATTTGCATACAGTGTCGTCGTAACGGCAGGACCGGCCCCTCACTTGCCCTCGTACTTTGGATTGACCACGGTTGTCACGGCGCTCTTGTAAATGGGGTTCTCGCCCTGAGAGAGAGAGAGAGACAGAGACAGAGACAGAGACAGAGACAGAGAAGAGAGAGAGAAGACAGAGAGAGATGAGTCCTACATCACTACAGTAAGTACAATGATGGTTTTACCCAGTCCTCCCAGCCTGTAGGTCTTCTAGAACAGACACGGGGAACAGCAGATTTCTCACTGAATAACGATAGATATTCAAAGGGTAATGATATTCTGTTGTACAGTAATAATGGCTTCATCTCTCATGGCTCTGTGTGCGCCTCAATCCCCTAGCAGACATCTTGGCTCTTAACTAGCCCCTAGCCCGCTAGAGCTTGGAGACAAGATGGCCACCAGGTGGAGGAAGAGGCCTGTAGCTGAGACAGACTGAATGGTTCTCCTCCCCCTGAGGAGATCTGGCTGGTGGCGGTTTGGTTCTGAAGGACGCTGGGGCCTTGTTTAGAACACATGTCTGAGACACCTAGCTTCTCTAGGATTAATCCCCCCCCTCCCCCCCACACTCTCAATCACAGAACACACACAACCCCCACAACTATTGTTTACTGATATCTTTATCGGTTGTCAGTTGTTCCTAGGCTGAAGACAACTGTTAACCAGCGGTGGCCATTTTCTCCTCGCTGGTCCAACTGCCCCCGTCAAGGTTAAGAAGCAGCTAAACTTCTGTTGAACGCTGCTCATATCCGTCTCCAGTGATGTCAGTTGGCCTCTTGTTCACCCCCTTCTTTCCAAACCCACAAAAGCTTTATTCATAATCCGCTGGTTTCTCTCCACCACTGCATTGGAAGGTCCATCCCCGGCTCTGTTATTGCCTTTTATGGGCATGCAGTGCTGCAGTGACGGGCTAGATGGCAGCAGTGAGGGCAGAGCGTTGAACATAAGCTCCTCTGTTGGCAGGAGTTAAAGGTTGGGTATGGAATTCTCTTTTTTTGGCCATTTTTGCAAAATTACTTGAAATCCTTATCATAACCCACTTACAGCCACTGAGTTAGAAGTACTGTCATGAAAATTAAACAAGTCAATCATCTGTGGAACGGGCAGGGCTTCAAAAACTCCAGCCAATGATTTCCAGACCCACCGAGTGGCATTGGACAGTAAGAACGTCAATCAAACGGTCGTACTGCACTCCCCTCCCCCGCGCGTGACCCCTTTGTGCACATACTCAAAGCGCGTGACCCAGAGCAAGCTTCTGTTTGTTGTTATTGTGGTAGCTACTGGAGCTAGCTAACTAGCTAATGGCTCGCTCTCACGCATCTGTGTTCGCTCGTGCATGATTGCGCGTCCATGTACTTGGAATGGGTGGAGTCAGCGTCAGTGTTGAAGGAGAGGGGGTAGGACCATTTGAGTTGTGTATTTTCAAAATCTGCTGGCGTTTCCCAAATCCCATACCCAACCTTTAATCAACCACACACAGCTCCCATCTAAGATAACCAAGGCTGTTGTGGTCAGGATACGATTCCGCATGACTTAATTTGTCCAAAACACACCCGACTACTGTCATTGCATTGACAGTAGGGTGCAGGGCCATGCAGATAACATTGGGTCATTTGATCTAATCTAGCCTAGTGAGCCTAACTAACCCAATTTAGCTAACCCAAATTAGCTAACCCAACTAAGCTAAACTGACCAATCTTCCCTAAGCTAACCTGAGCCGAGATAAGCGATGCTCTTGATGTTGAGGTTGAACTTCCCTTTTCCCTCACAGGAAACGTACTCTTGGCTACCAATAGCCCTGGTTAGCCCTGCGTAGCCTAGCCTTGGTCGCCGGGGGCGACGTGAGGCAGCAGCACTCACCGTGTCCCACTTGGCGTTCATCTTCTCCTTCTCGAACTTGGCGAACTCGCGGCGGTCGTGGATGATCATGAGCAGCTTCCAGATGAGCAGCAGGGCTAAGCCAATCAGGACGATGCCTGCGACCACGCCCACTACGATCAGCCGATGAGCAGCAGGGCTAAGCCAATCAGGACGATGCCTGCGACCACGCCCACTACGATAGGGATGATGTCAGGGCCGGCCGGACACTCTGTGGGGGGGGGGGTTACCCGAGGACAACACCAAAGTTATCCCCATTATATCGTGTTTATTAAAGTTCATAAACATTATTTGATTTAATTCCCTCCTGAACCTTTCTCCACAAAGACTTCCTGTGGACAGGGGGCTTGTCCAGGCTAGTAGTAACAGTAGTAACATGCTAGTAGTTGTGAGGTGTTAAAAGTAGATACTGATGACATGTCTTGGTCTGCGTTGACCTCGGCCTGTTTACTTTGAGGGCGTGGCTAAGTGCCACTCCATGCCCTCTGGCCACGCCCTTGTGTGCAGAGCCGTCCAATCACAGCCGAAGGCCACCTACCCAGCTCCTCCACCACGTAGGCCTCGGGTGTGTCGTTTCGCACGGCGTAGGTGTAGTAGAACCAGCAGTCGTTGGCGTCACGCTCCTTGCAGTGTGTGAGAGGAAAGCTCTGGTCCGTGGGCTGGGGCAGTTTGTCGCGCTTCGGCACCCTATTCAGTGTCAGGTAGCCGCAGCTCTGCTTGCACGCATGGTTGTCCCCGTCGCCGCCGAACGCCAGGCACTGCACACAGTCCCTGTCGGGGGGGGAGAGAGGGGGAGGAGGTTACCATGGTGACGGTGTATACAACGTAGGATACAGGACCTATAGCATGTTATAGCAAGTTGCTTCTCCTAGCATGTAGCTGCAACTAGCGAATTACTACTCCTAGCATTTACATACCATTACAATGTCACTTCTGCTAGCATGTAGCTACAACTAGCCGCAAATTACTATTACTAGCATGTAGATAGCATTAGAATGTAGCTACTACTAGCATGTCTCTGCAGTAATGGTACCATTAACAGCACTATTTACCTCACAGCTTTAATCTTTACTATCATAGTCTTAGTTCTGTACTTTAAGGTATAACCCTTCTTCTTGGTATTGCCGATACCACTAGCGTGCCGCTACCCGCTACCATTAGCATGTAGCTACCACTAGCGTACCATCAGACTTACTTGTGTTCGATGCATACGCCCGGGCAGGTGGGGCAGATCTCGCAGGTGGCGCCCTGGAACTTGGGGTTGGTGCACTTGCACGCGCCGCACTCACAGGTGCCGCGCCCGTTGCAGATCTGCCCGTTCTTGGCCAGGCAGGTGGAGGTGTCCAGGGAGCAGTCACACGCGCTGCCCGTGTAGTTGGCCTCGCACACGCACACCCGGCACTCACAGTGACCGTGGCCTGGGGGGAGGGTTAGCGCAAGTGTTATCATTACAACGTTAATCATACATTCATCGATCCACCCAGATTTATCCTGCTAGCTACCTCCATTCATCAACCGACCTCCATTCATCCATCTACCTACCTCCATTCATTCATCCATCCACCCAACTATCTCCACCCATAACATTCACTCCGGCCGCGCCGTCCTCACCTCCGCAGAGTTTGTTGTTGGAGCGGTCGCAGTTGAAGTTGTCGCACTCGCAGTATTTCCCGTTGTAGATCTCGGCGGCGTTCTCCCGCGTCTTGCACTCGCAGGTCCCGCACACGCACTCCCCGTTGTTGGAGCAGATGTCCGTCCCGTTGTCCTTGCGGCAGTTGGCGTCCAGGTCCTCCGTGCGAAGCTCGTCCTTACTGCACTCGCACTTTCCGCCGATACGCCCTGCATTACACCTGCAGCGGGGGGGGGGGAAACTCGTTAAGGAAACAGCCGTTTAGGAAACATCCGCACCAGGGGACATTCGTTAAGGATGAGGGGACAACTCGTTAAGGATGAGGGGACAAGTCGCTAAGGATGAGGGGACAAGTCGCTAAGGATTTATTGAGAGACTACAGATAAATACTGGTAAATGTTAAAAGAAAATGAAAAAGAAGGAAAAATTACATAACAGAATGTTTAGATTACTGGCAGATAGCAGCCAAAACTAGCATCTCCCAACATATCACTACAAACTTCTGATCTGGAGGAAGCTGTCAAAAGATGGAAGCAGAGATAAGGGCCTCCCATCCATCTGCCAGCACACCTGATAGTGACATGGGAGCCCTTTGACAGAGTGCTGCGGGCCAACATGCTAGCATGATGCTATCGTCAGTATCCTGTGTCCTTAGCTTGCATTTAAAACACACTGCTACGATACAGGTGGATGATAGCAGTGCATAGGCTAGCCGCATGCTAGCCGTTAGCTCAGGGTACCACTCGACGTACTTGCAGGCTCCACACTCCAGGGTGCCGTTGCCATTGTGGCAATCCTTGCTGTTGGGAACTCCAGCCTTGGAGCACTCGCACTCGCAGATGAAGTTGAGCACTACCTCCACCTCCTCGGTGAAGCCCAGTGGCTTAATCTTGATGGTCTCCGAGTTGGGGGACGGGCACTTGGTGGACTCCACCGAGATCTGGAAGGAGACCTGGGGGGAGGGATGTATCGGGGGTAGTTTGTCAGGTGGTGTATCTGGGTGTAGTTGGTTAAGTGGTGTCTCTGGGTGTAGTTTTCCGAGTGGTGTACCTGGTTGTAGTTTGTCGGTTGGTGTATCTGAGCATAGTTTTTGGGGTGGTGTATTTGGGTGTAGTTTTTCTGGTGGTGTATATGGGTGTAGTTTTTCGGGTGGTGTATCTGGGTGTAGTTTTTCGGGTGGTGTACCTGGGTGTTATTTGTCGGGTGGTGTATCTGAGTGTAGTTTGTCGGGTGGTTTATCTGGGTGTAGTTAGTCGGGTGGTGTAGCTCGTACCTCGTCTCCGATGGAGATGTTTAAGCACTTCCTTCCGCCCTCGCCGGTCCCCGTCACGCCGTTCTTACAGATGGACTTGTAGCTGATGGTCACGCCCTCTGGGACACGACTGTTCTCCAGGATCACCTCCGAGGACAGCGACTGGGGGAGGGGGGGGAGAGGGGGAGAGGGAGGACAGAGGGAGACAGAAAGACAGCCACAGAGATAATCTTTACTAACCTTGATTGGTTCTCTGTTTTGAGGTGGTTCTGAGAGGATGTGTACTGAGGGCTTGTTCGACATATCATTGTCCCTTATGTCGTAACTCGTATGCATTTTCAGTATTCAGTACCCTAGCAGTAGCAGTATAGTTTGGAAGTATTTGGTAACTAGGTAGTACTTAGTAACTAACTAGGTAGAAGTACTATAGAGTAACTCATGTTGTAGGTGATATACTGTAGTACTGAGTAACCCTAGTGGTAGTATTGTAGTAACTTATATTGTTATTGATGTACTGTAGTACTGAGTAACCCTAGTGGTAGTATTGCAGTAACTAGTCAGTATTACTGTAGTAACTCACGTTGTAGGCGTCAATGATGAGCTTGATGACGTTGGAGGAGTTGGAGGACAGAGTCCCCACGGCTGACTTAGGAATCAGATTCTTCAGCTCCTGGAACAGAAACACACATTAGACACAAATTCAACATTAATCACTCCTAAACCTATGGACAGCATTTACATTTAGGGCATTTGGCAGACGCTTTTATCCAAAGCGACTTACAATAACTACAAATGTAAGAAGAAATAGAAACAACATATATCGCTTTCGGTACAGTAAGGATGTTCATAGAACCAAGTGCCAAGCATTAACAATCAGTAGGTTATCCCATTCCCTGTACACAACAGAGATAGCTAGGATAAGATGCTACACAATGCTAAGTACTAAAGATAGCTAGGATAAGATGCTAAACAATGCTAAGTACTAAAGATAGCTAGGATTAGATGCTACAGTACTGTTTTTAAGTGCCAGGACATACAACATTGAATAAGCAAGTACATCAAGTATCCTCTGATGCATTACCACTAAAACAACAATCACTAATATGGTGTTGGCCTGTAAAATCTAGTAGCGTCTCAGTCTGTCCTGCGGTCTGTCTGCACAGTGTCACTGAGACGCAGCGGTGTCGATAAAGGTTGATTGAACGGACCTTGTAGACGGGCTGAAACTCCTCGGTAACGGCGAAGATGGTCTGGATGTTGTGGTCGCTGAGCTTCTGCACCAGGTGGGCGATGGAGGGGTAGTCCTGAGGGGATACAGAGGTGAGCCCCAGGACACGGCCTCAGACAGGGTCTAGGCCAGGGAGACCTGGCATACTAACCCAGGGTCCTGCTCTGCTTCTGGCTCCCACAGCCACCACAGGACCAGTGGAGCCAGTGGGATCCATGCTGGCGCTAATGGTTCTGAGTGGGGTTCTGAGTGCATTACGCCAGAAGCCAATGATTGACTAACGACATCTGGTGATCTTTAGAACTGAAGACGATGCGTCGTTAACAACTTGACATATATGAACCTCCTCCTCCGAAACTCGTCCATCAGGAATGAACCAAAGCAGGGGAGACATAGCAGGCCATCCGTCACTATGAATTGTGCCTCAACAGTTATGGAGAACAGGTCGTAACTATGGCGACGGCCTCTATGGGCTACAGTCTGGAGGAGCCCTACATTAAAAAAAACCTGTATGCTCAGAGCATCGTGGCTCATGGTGTAGCTGCATGTTGAAGCTGCGTGTTGACTGAACTCACGTAGTAGTGGCTCATGGTGTACATGTTGTTCTCCAGGTGACACTTGCCGTCGTTGGGCAGTACGATGCCGCCCAGCTTGCCGTCTCCGGCGAAGTGGAAGCCGGCGTCGGTGGAGAACACCAGCAGACGGGTCACGTTTCTCCATCCGATCTTCCCCTGAGGACAGACCGGGGTTCAGGGGTCAGGGCACAATACTGTCTAACCCTGTACTGTACAATCTTCTCCTGAAGGAGCGAGAGACTGTCTAGCCCTGTACGGTATGACCTTCTCCTGAAGGAGCTAGAGACTGTCTAACCCTTTACTTTAAGACCTTCTCCTGATCCTGAGGAGCTAGAGACTGTCTAACCCTTTACTGTAAGACCTTCTACAGAAGGAGCTAGAGACTGTCTAACCCTTTACTTTAAGACCTTCTACAGAAGGAGCTAGAGACTGTCTAACCCTTTACTTTAAGACCTTCTACAGAAGGAGCTAGAGACTGTCTAACCCTTTACTTTAAGACCTTCTACAGAAGGAGCTAGAGACTGTATAACCCTGTACTTTAAGACCTTTCTCCTGAAGGAGCTGGAGACTGTTTAACCCTGTACTGATGGCGTCAAAGCCCCTTGTTCTCCTCACCTCACAGACAGCCACCTGCATGATGGCGTCGAAGCCCCCCTCGGGGGAGTCCAGGTTGCCGGAGATCTGCTGCTGGCTGACCAGCTTGTTGAACTGTTCCCCGTTGCTCGTGAGGCTCAGGACGTTCTTGTAGCTGAAGGGGCTGGTGCAGTTGTAGCTGCTGGTGCACGGATTGGCAAGTCGGGCCGGGGTGGTGCTGATGTAGGGCATCACCGTCTTCTCCACAAAGGAGCCGAAGCCTGCAGGCAGAGGAGGAGGAGGTGGAGGTAAGAGAGAGGAGGTGGAGGTTAGAGAGGAGGTGGTGAGACAGAGAGAGAAGGTGGAGGTTAAGGAGGAGGTGGAGAAAGTTAAAGAGAGAGGAGGTTAGAGAGGAGGTGGTGGAGGAGGAGGTGGAGGTTAGAGAGGAGGTGGTGGAGGTTAGAGAGGAGGTGGTGGAGGAGGTGGAGGTCAGAGAGGAGGAGGTGGAGGTTAGAGAGGAGGTGGTGGAGGTTAGAGAGGAGGTGGTGGAGGTGGTGGAGGTCAGAGAGGAGGTGGTGGAGGTTAGAGAGGAGGTGGAAGAGGTTAAAGAGAGAGGATGTTAGAGAGGACGTGGTGGAGGAGGTGGAGGTTAGAGAGGAGGTGGTGGAGGAGGAGGTGGAGGTTAGAGAGGAGGTGGTGGAGGTTAGAGAGGAGGTGGTGGAGGTTAGAGAGGAGGTGGTGGAGGAGGTGGAGGTTAGAGAGGAGGTGGTGGAGGTTAGAGAGGAGGTGGTGGAGGAGGTGGAGGTTAGAGAGGAGGTGGTGGAGGTTAGAGAGGAGGTGGTGGAGGTTAGAGAGGAGGTGGTGGAGGAGGTGGAGGTTAGAGAGGAGGTGGTGAGACAGAGAGAAGGTGGAGGTTAAGGAGGAGGTGGAAGAGGTTAAAGAGAGAGGATGTTAGAGAGGAGGTGGTGGAGGAGGAGGTGAGAGAGAGGAGGTGGAGGTTAATCGTTCCAGTGGGATGTCTCCGTACCGATCCTGAAGTCTTTGGTGATCTCGCGCATCTCCTCCATAAGGTGGGTGCCCAGGTTCTTGACGTTCTCCAGATCATCCTTCATGGAGAAGGACAGGTCCATCAGGTAGTACAGGTCGATGGGGTAGTCCTCCGCACGCTTGAACTTGAGGTTGAAGGTCAGGGGCTCCCCTGGTGGACGGAGAGGGAAGGACAAAGAGTTGAGGCTCAAATAACACACTAAAGGGCTGACTACGGTTCCACATTCACGCAACGCACCGACTACGCAGACGCTGCGACGCAGTCGTGAACCTATGTATGGACCGTCTCTGTACTGTCTAACCCCTACGTATGGACCGTCTCTGTACTGTCTAACCCCTATGTATGGACTGTCTCTGTACTGTCTAACCCCTATGTATGGACCCGTCTCTGTACTGTCTAACCCCTATGTATGGACCCGTCTCTGTACTGTCTAACCCCTATGTATGGACCGTCTCTGTACTGTCTAACCCCTATGTATGGACCCGTCTCTGTACTGTCTAACCCCTATGTATGGACCCGTCTCTGTACTGTCTAACCCCTATGTATGGACCCGTCTCTGTACTGTCTAACCCCTATGTATGGACCCAGTTCTCTTACTGTCTAACCCCTATGTATGGACCTGTCTCTGTACTGGTCTAACCCCTATGTATGGACCCGTCTCTCTAGTGTCTAACCCCTATGTATGGACCGTCTCTGTACTGTCTAACCCCTATGTATTGGACCCGTCTCTGTACTGTCTAACCCCTATGTATGGACTGTCTCTGTACTGTCTAACCCCTATGTATGGGACCGTCTCTATACTGTTCTAACCCCTATGTATGGACCTGTCTCTGTACTGTCTAACCCCTACGTATGGACCGTCTCTGTACTGTCTAACCCCTATGTATGGACCCGTCTCTGTACTGTCTAACCCCTACGTATGGACCGTCTCTGTACTGTCTAACCCCTATGTATGGACCCGTCTCTTACTGTCTAACCCCTATGTATGGACCGTCTCTGTACTGTCTAACCCCTATGTATGGACCCGTCTCTACTGTCTAACCCCTATGTATGGACCCGTCTCTGTACTGTCTAACCCCTATGTATGGACCTGTCTCTGTATTGTCTAACCCCTATGTATGGACCCGTCTCTGTACTGTCTAACCCCTACGTATGGCCCTGTCCCTGTACTGTCTAACCCTGGGCGGCACCTCACCGGAGCGCAGGTTGAGCGTGAGCTTCTGGGGCTGGATCTGGGTGATCTGCTCGGGCTTCAGCTTGTCCGCCTGGTCCTTCTTGCGGTTCGTCACGTCCTTGTTCATGTTGATGGTGATGTCCCCGCGCGGGTTCTCAATCTTCACGCACTTCCTGGCGCTCAGGGACCCAATGTCGTCACAGCGCACCGTCTTGGACTCGCCATCTCTCAGGAAGTTCTGAGGATGGAGAGGAGGAGACGACTGTCGTGAGAAGATATAAATGTACGTGAAGGCACATGACAGTTCACCGGCTGACAGATAGTTGAGGAGCAACGGTGGGATTTAGTATCTCCCGGCCTGGGTCTCAGGACCTGAGGCTCACGAAGTTTCCTAGGGCTCAGGACCTGACCTGGGGTACCCCATATGCATCTGGGGTCACGGGAAATGACTCTGAAGCTCTCAACTTTTAAACTACTAAGCCCTAGTGAGGGCTAAATGATGTAGAATCACTGAGTAGAACAGAGATGGAGAGGGAGAGACTACAGAGACTTTCTTCCCACAGCTAAAACCAGTGTCAATGGGAAGGGATGTGAGGTCATGGGAAACCCTGGGTCATTAGCTCTAGACATCCCATAGTGCACTGGATATAGAATAATGGAGGAAAGGGTTAACTATATACCAGACCAGTAGATTCCAATACAGACTATTATAGACCAGTATAAGAGGGTAGAGACAAGAATAAACAAGTGTAATAGGGGACAGGCCAGTACAGACCAGTATATTTCAGTATAAGAGGGGACAGGCCAGTACAGACCGGTAGAGGGGACTTACCTCGTCGGTGCACCAGCCACACGTCTCGGCCACCTGGATGCACTCTCCACAGGACTGGGCGTTGGCCTTGATGCATTCACTGCCCTCTGCAACACACAAGCCACAAGACAAGCCCTTAGCCTCCCTAACCCTGACCCAGACCCCCACGCAAACCCACCGGGCCCAAACCCCACAGACACACACCCCGGACCAAAAAGAAACACACACCCCGGACCCAAACCCCACAGACACACACCGGACCAAAACAAACACAGGAACCAATCCCCACAGACACACACACACACACACAGACACACACCGGACACACACACACACACACACACACACACACACACACACACACACACACACACACACACACACACACACACACGACCCAATCCCCACAGACACACCAGACGCAAACGCACCGGACCCAAACCCACCAACACACACACACACACAGCGGACCCGGGCCAATCAGACCCCGCCGCACTCCCAGTGGAAACACACCCTCTAAATACGATCTGTGGTTTCAAAAGAAGTCGGTGAAGTCATTGCTCGGGACTTTTGAGGAGCGTGACATCATCTTGGAGAAACAGATGCTGCCGCAACGCAGAGAGAGGAAAAGAAACATCTCCTCAAGCCAGAGAGACATTCATAAGGCATTCCCAGGCTATCCTTTAAAAACACGAGTGAACAGTGGAAGACGATGGAGGTACGTTCTTTAGACCGTAACAAGGGAGGGAGACCAAAAACATTATGACAACATAAAAAAAAACCAAAACAAGAAAGACGATGAAGAAACAACATTCTGAAATTCAACGGGACAACATTCTGGTGTTAACAAACCCCAAAAAACAGGAGGCGTCGAGTGACATGTACGCTGATAAGAAGTTTAGAGTCAAGTTCAACAACCCCCCCCCCCCCATCTCTATGGTGACCAGATGATGGATGCTTACCTTGCTGGGCCCCGCTGCCCCCAATCAACATCAGCACCGCCCCCACGCAGAGTAGCCAGAAATCCATCTGGAGGAACATAAGAATTACACATTATTAACACAGGTATTACACATTACCACGAGATACACATCCATATAAAGAAATACACCATTTTAGTATGAGACCATCACAAGCCACATTAAAAAAGGAAGTACAAAAATGGCACTGGTTCCATTTAGAAAGATGGCCGCCTGATTCACAAGCCCTTCCTCACTGATAAGTATCATTGGACAGAAGCTTCGGCTTAAGGACTTCATGGCAACTCTCCAACTGTCCACATGCTGGCTCACTGTGGTGATAACAAGGAAATTCTTTAGGTAAATATCGGAATATCCATGCTTCATCAGCCAATAAAAATGTTCTGCAGAGGGAATAACAAATGTCTAACTAATCCCAGATCTAATGTTTGACAGTCTCAATATCTGTTATTTTTAAACAACACACACACACACGCCATCTCGTCTAACGCAGTATATTAATCATTCTGTTCCGTGAATGCATCAATAAAATATATTTATGAGCCCTTAGCATGTTCATGGTTAGAAAGAGCACTATATAAGCTAGACAATAAATGGTTCAGACTACTGCTTAAGAACACTTTAAAAAAGCCTTTCTGCTAAGAGGCTCTGAAACAGCCAGACCACGTTTACAAGCTGGTTTGATATTAGGATGTCATGACAATGGACATATCTGCATGCGTTTGTGCGAGTGTGTGTTTGAGTGCATGTGTGTTTGTGCGTGTGTGCGCTGGTGGGTGTGCGCTGATGTGTGTTTGTGCGTGCATGTTTTTGAGTGCATGTTTTTGCGTGTGCGACGCCGGATTGCAAATGCTCTATGCATCACTGAGGAGAAGTTCATGTACGCAACACAAAGCCAGTCTTCCTGCTGACTCGGCCCAAACAAAACGACCCACGAGTATTTCATCACATCTCCTCATCCACACCCCAGCATGGCTCGAGTTCAGCTCCACCAACCCTGGAGCAAGGCACACCCTGAACCGCCTCACTCATCAGACATGTTCTTATGAGAGGAGAGTTAGCGGGTTAGCTTAGCAGTGGGCTGCCCTTACTGCAGCTAGAGAACACTTAGACACAAACACCCTTTAGTGTTTAACACAGAACCTAAAAAGGCACACATCCAGCCCCAGACAAACACATGACATGAACCTAACATAATGTACCAAGCAAAGCAGCTAAATACTGTATGGTACAAGTAGCAAGAGCTACTTTAAAAACACACTTTGGATGGCAGAATATTATTGATGGAATGATACTAGAACAATCGATATTTATAACAAAAACATTAGAATAATGAAAGTTATTCAAATTAATCTGCATAAAAAAAAAAAATCAATATTCTGATTGATATGCTAAATGATAGATTTACATTGTACATATCTCACATGGACCTCCTATGAAACAACACAGTCCCCCGGCCCTCTAGTCCAGAGACCAGCTCCCCTGACCCAGAGCCCTCCGCCGCCTGGTGGCTGTGGGTTCTAGCCCCCCCTACAGCCTGCTGATGCTCCTGATTAGTTCCATCTTGGGACTACTTGTGTCTCCCGCTGTTTTGGGGGGGGAAGCAGCGCTGTGTTCTCCTAATAAGGCAGCTCTTAGTGGTCTGGGCCCTGGGAGGGGGGCGGCTGATCCGGTCCACAGCCAGCAGGGGGAGTTCCCTGCTAAGGGGGGGGGGGTTAGACGGTAAGTGATGACTGGTCTCCAGATAAGGGGCGTGGCAATCTTGCCTCAAAGCTAAACAACACAGCAGATAACCTCGCTGTGCCAGGTGTGTCTGCAGAGAGGGCTAGGGGAGGGGGAGGCCTTCTCCTCAGTTTGGTGCTGGGGGGGGGGGGGGGGGGGGGTTCTGAATGATGGTGGCCTTTCAGTGTAGTAGTGCATGGTGAAGGGTTCTGTGCTTCCTACCACCGCTAGGCTGAAGCTAACCTAGCACCCCGCATCATGTCTGCTATCGCCCCCCGGGAATCTATTCAAGGCTATAGTTCAGATTTAGTAACACAAAAGGTAGGTAAGGCTGTGTGCGTGTGTGTGCCTGTCCATATTTGGGCAGGTCCTCTCTTGCCTCTACAGTGATGCTTCCACTGTGGCACACTTCCTCTAGCTGCAGGCCCTAAAATCCGGCTCTTCATTCTCATTCTCCCTCTCCATCTCACCGACCCCTCTCTCCCTCATCTCTCTCTGGCCTGATTGGTTCAAAAGGCCAGAGCTGATGTTGTCTGTCCAATCGCAGATGCAGATAGTTGGCTACTGTTTGGCTACTGCCAAAGTACAACAGAACATCAGCGGTGCTACTATTGGTTGAAATGTAACAAGCCACCTATTCTAATGAGAAAAGGAAAACAAGTGACTGGTTGTTTCTGACATAACATAGACCACGTGACCATTGGAGATAGGACCATAGGTACATAGATCTACAGGTAAATAGAACCACAGGTTCATAGAATAGGTACATAGGACCCCAGGAGCATAGAACCATAGCCACATTGGGTGGGCCAGGCAACCCTAAAGAGTTCAAGTGTCAGAGTTCAACAGTCGGTACGTGTCTAGCGGTGAAAAGCGGCGTTCCTCTCCTACTTCCTCCCAGTCGTGGCGGCAGCTGGTCGGCGTGGGAGAACGCCAGCCTTCCCCAACCGACAATCTGCCGCCACATTCCAGCGCCCGGCGGGGGTCAAAGGTTACAGGCTCGTGAAAAACCGCTGCATCCTGCGAGACCGCCGCTAATAGCCCTCTGGCTCCAGCTAGCCTCCTCTCGTCAGGACCTCCACAGACACGAATCAGACGTCTATGAGGACTTATGAGGACCTCATGGGAGAAGAGCTCAAGAGAGAGCTCAGGAGAGAAGACCACAGAGAGCAGGATCTCCTCCGCCAGCACAGAACAGAACTACCAACCAAAGTCACACTGAATACTTTACTAACATACATACTTTTATGTATGCATTTATCCTTTTATTCCATTTTTGGATTTTCCTCTTCGGTTCTTGCGGTGTTGAATGCAGACTCGAACAAGATCAATTCCTCCCCGGACATCTGATAATTTCTCTAATCTGATTCAGAAACATGTTAGAGCCAGCAGGGATCAGTCTGCGTTTGTTGATCCATCTGCTGCAGAGTGTTTGAGTCACACTCGTCTCAGAAAAGTGAAACAAACACCAGACAAAACGGACGCTTAAATGGAAACGCAGGTAAAATAAAATTGCTCTCCGACATTTGATTCAAATGACAACCGGGAAAGGTTCTGACGTTAAAAAGGTTGAAAAGCCCTTTATGGCACCTGGAGCAGAGGCCTGCACTGGTTCGGGTGACCCGCACAATTTGGATGAAACGAGTCGGGCGCGGGTTTTGCGATTGCGAGTGAGACTTCCCCGGTGCTGGATATGTTAGTCAGGAGCGGAGGAGTCAACTGAAACCGTCAACAGTGGATGATGTGCTTTTTTTTTGCACAACAATCTAAAGCACCAAGCCAAACACCAGATAGTGTAATTCCCATTTAATGTTTCTAATTTTCCATCGGGTGCGGGTCGAGTGTCGATATCAATTTATAGCGGGTCTGGTGGGGTTCCTGTCGGAACACGGGTCGGATGCGGTTTGAAGTATTGCGGGTAGGGGCTGGTGCGGAGTTTGTAAAATAAGACCCGTGCAGGAATGACTTGCACTAGCACACTAGCCGAAGGTCGGAAGAACGAGGCAACAGTTTGCTTGCTCACTGTAAACGCACAACGCAGGTTGTCTGACATCTTTCTCCTTCGCACAGAGGTTTATGCGCGCTCGATAATCTCTAGGACCCTCCCCCTCGACACATTAACCACTTACAGTGGCCATTCCCATCCTTCTTACACTCATTGGCCTGCTAAAGATTCCGGATTCATTGACTCGACCCTTCCACGTTTAACGTGTAAAAAAAAAAGGGCAAATTTACTGGTCGCACATGTGCGGCCAGATGGAAAATTAGGTCGCACACTCTCAAATTCTGGTCGCAAAATGCGACCACTTGGTCGCAAAATGCGACCACTTGGTCGCAGTCTGGAGCCCTGTGATGTCGTTGTGGTTCCTCACATCCTAAGGGATGGATTGTTGGCGAGCTCTAAATTCAGCGGCCGACAGAGAGGGCGACATTAATAGTCATCTCAGACGTCAGAGGAGGAGGAGTTCGGAACCTCAGAGTCTGACGATTCTGGACTAAGTCTGTTGGAACCCGAGGAACCGAGTGCTGACCTCAGGCCAGATGGGGGCGGAGGAGGGGCGATCAATCAGCTGCAGGAAACACACACACGAGAGAGGGAGCGAGAGAGAGAGAGAGAGAGAGAGCTCCCATTAAATCTTTCTTCACTAGATCTGTGCTGCGACCTCACAGTCACATCTCATCTCCTCTTCCTCCCCCCCCCCCCACACACCTATCTTCTTCTCTCCCCCTATTCTCTCCTCTATCGCCTAGCGTCCCAGAGCTGTGATGTCATCAGGGTGACAAAGGGGTGAGGCGGGTGTTTGGAGGCCCAGCTCCAGCGTCAGCTCCAGCCATGTCTTTGTATGGTGTGGCCCAGGAGACAGCGGGCTCTGGAATGATGACGGCTCATCCTCCTTCCTGGCGCTCTGCTGTAAACAGAAGGCCTGGGCCCCTCTCGGTCAGACCGCCCCCAGCTGGAAAATATTCCCCACCGGCGTCCGCTGATCAACCGTCTTTAATAGATCAACACCTTCACCCACAGCCAGGCCCGGAGTGGCTAATCGGGAGGACCGTGGGCCGGTCTGACTTTTGGGCCGCGATGGCCGGTGTTCAATTATTTTTATTTATTTTGTGCGGTTCAGTCTCATGGCACCGAGTGGGTATCACTCAGTGCCATGTCGCTGGGCCGTCTCCACTTGCAGCTCTTTTCTTTTGTCACCTGTCGTCATATCAGGGAGCTGGCGGTCTGTTTGATCATGTCAATGAAACTGGGACGCGGACGCAGGTTAAGGGCAACGCCCACCAACAAGGAACAGACGCAGCCTGACGTAACGTCCGTCCGTGCACACCGAACACTTTCAGTGGTGTTTGTAGCCTAGCTCCAACCCCAGAAGTGCAAGGAAAATAATAATGCAAAATGGAAAATAAAAAGAGCAAGGGTGGCGCAGAAAGAGCGAGGGTTAAAAAGAGAAAAGCCCTGGAGACACATGCAGCCAAATGTGCAAAAATCTGCAGCTTTTTCAATCAAACGTGCTCGCGGTCTGAAACGACCAACGAAGGCGATGAAACGGGTAAGACAAGATGTTGAACAAAATGCAGCTTTACCTGCACCGTTCAAGTGAATTAATTCAAGTCAATGAATTGCGTGGCATTGTAACATATAGCTGTCTAACCTAACGTTACATCATTTAAATAATATTATATGGCGACGCCACATAACTGGCCACAAACTTTGTCTGGTAGCTCTCAGATACAAGATGCATGACCAAGCACCAGCCATGAGCCCACAGGTCCAGAGTGTGCAGGTAGGATTGCTCATTGAGTGAATATTATTAGAATTAATATAATGAAGAGTATGGTGTAGACGTCACCTAGCCTGGTCCTACCAGACTCGTACTTCATTTCATTTGCACAGAGAGTCTGGACCTACTCAATTGACGAACGTTAACTCACTTGAAGGCGGGTGTCTGTTGAAGTTTAAAACTATTGGATCTGCCCAGTGCCACTCTGGATCTGCCGTAACCAATCGCTAATGTTTGGCCGGGAATCACGTTGCGCGCAGGCTGTAAACAAACCAAACACTGTGCATGAAGATGTCCGTCAACTAGAGCTGACTTTAACGTCATTGTTCTCAGCCACTCCCTCCGTTCGCTGACTGGACGCAGATTGCAATTGATGACGATAGATAATTCAGCACTACAATAATGAAACTGACTTGAAAAGGGGGGATTTGTGACGAGATTTAGGACCATTTTTATGATTTACAGTCAGAGGCAGAGCCAGGGAGCCAGTGGTGAGGAAGAAACAGGTGAGCTAGTGTGTGAACAAGCAAGCATCAGTTCCAATAAAACCACTTTCTATGCACAAACTTGCAGAGAACAGTGCAATACTTATTTTATTCTTTGTTCATGTTTAAGGATTAGATATCTGAACACTAATTTGCTTGATATTTGATATTGCAGAAAAGGATGTGCTGATGTTGTATTTGTGAAATCTAAGCTCTGATTATGTTATTACAGAGTGCAACCCTTTTTATTATTTTTTAAAATTGAGTAATATTTTATTTATTCTTTTTATAATTTGTTGAAAAGGATGTTGTGTTGCAAAGAATAATGGTGGAGATGTGCACTCATGTTGAAATAAATCCCCATTGTGAACACATTACTTCCACTGAATTGGAATTATTTTAGAAAAAATACACGGAATTACAAGGCTTTATTTAGAGAACAGTGCACTATTGTATACTTAACATGTAAAGTTATAATTACATTACTTTCATATAATAGTTTGTGATCTAAAGTGGGCCGGTCTGAGGCATGAAACTCCAGGGCCCCACAACACCTTCAGGTCTCTCAGGTGGAGCTCGCTGCTAGCATGTAGCGGTCGGTAGATACAGCAGACAGGGACGCCTCAGGACACGGTATCAACATGCCTAAGGCGCTAGCATTATAATAGGTCAGGTATGCATGCTAACACGCATCAATGTTAGCATACATGCTAATAAAGCAACATGCATGTTAGCATGCCAATAAACCAACATGCATGTAAGCATGCCAACATGCCCAGTTGCCAATAAATAGTGTGCAATTGCCATTAAATATCTTACGGAAACACAACCTCTAGTCGTTTTACAAAAGGCTTGAAGTTTGTAAATAAAATGACCAGCTGCTTCTCCTGGGAGCCTCAGAATCCTCTGCTGTCGAGGCGAGAAATCGATTCAGAGCAGAGCTTTAAAGTCTGCGAGGAAGAGGTTTATCAGGAGCCCAGACAGACAGACAGCTGCTGGGGTAAACCCCCACCAAAATACACTGCTCAGGGGCTCCCCTGCAGTGTCTGGTTACATTCCATCAGGTGTGATATCACCGCCGCTCGACAGCCAATGGCTGTGGGGCGCTAGTCACCGTGCTGGCTCATGATTGGTGGAGGCCGGGCTCCTCACCACGACCCCCACCGGGGCGTCAACACAAACAACGATCAACTGGGAGGGATTCCGATCACTCCCAGTGGATCTGGAGTTCTTGTTTTATCAGCGACCCTGAAATGTAAATCTGGTGACATACGCTTGGATCACGCCCCAGAGCCAGACATTCCTAAGAGAACCAAAACTATGTCCATGCCTCTCCCTCCCTCCCCCTCGTGACCCCCTGGGAGTCCTCGTGCCAGAATAATGGACCCCCTGTTGGCCCTCAGGCTGCGTCTGGGTGCCACATTGTTCCGGTGCGGCAGCGATCCAGCAGGGAACAGGGAGGTCATACAGACCGGGCCGCAGCCCCACATTACTGCTGCTGCTGCCTCTCCTATCATAGCCTGCTGCGGCCACTTACTGCTGCTGCCCCTTGTACCACAGCCTGCTGACTGTCAGTAAGTTCACGTTCATCTCTCTTTACCAGTGACTTCGTGCAGCCCATTTACATGGACCGCTACACTGTTAGCATGGCGAAGTATTAATGAGCAGTACCGTTTTACAGACTACGCTTTACCAAAGTGATTTAGGACGAGTAGATACAGTAAAAAACTCCCTTACTTTGTTTGTCAACTTCCTCTGTTACAGATGACCAAAACCTGATTGCACCTCAACGATACCGTCAGTCTAATTCCAGTTATGTGTGAACATACTGAAGTCTGACGGAACTGACTCAGATCCTGAGATGAAGCCAAGTCAGCTTGTAATCAACCATGCTTTAGTGACGGGGTCAGGGGGTCTGCAGAGCATAATTGCATAATAATCATTACGGGACGACAAAATGACCAATAACATTAAGAGCATACACGTAAACTGAAACTCTGCAGTGCTTTTGTTGAACCAGGCCGTGCAGCATGTGGGTCACATAAAGACCATCCCCTAAACATCCTGACTTTAACGTAAAGTAGGTTGGCCTCTTCTGTACCAAACGTGCGACGCAGACAGGATGTCTTTAGTTTGTTTCAGAGGGGCTGATTTCAACATCACAACTCGTTCTGTTATCGCACCACCAGGATTCAAGTGGAGATAAGGGAAGCAGGTTCCAACGCACCGCCCTCCCCTGCTGCACCCAGGCCCACCCACGTACGAAGACCTACGTCAGACGACACCCACTCGCCCCTCTGCAGGTCTAGTACGGCCTTGGACGTGGCCTAAACCTCCTAACAACGGCGTTGTCTGGGCAAGTCGGTTTGTGGTAGAGTGTGCACGGAAGACGGTTGCAGCTCAGACCGACCGAAAGTGGGAGGAAAGAGGAAGTTTGTTCGAGGTTCAATGTTGTGGCGGTCGTGGATGTTGCCATGGCAACATCCACAGCATGTGTGAGGCTTCTGATATTTGTCATATTGAATTCAAGAGACATTATTGTTCTGCTGGGATGTGACAATGTAGCAGGCTGCTCGTTCCCAGCTACACATGCTATAAGAGAAGGGAGAGGTTAAGACAGGCCCAGGGTTGGAATTGTTTTTTTCTTTCAATGCCCTTCATGTCAACAAGGTTAGACTCTTTGAAATCAACACTACTCAACTCCACCCAATAATCTACATTTACAATAAGCAGACGCTTTTATCCAAAGCAGCTTAATACGGTTAAAACACACATACACACACCGACGGCAGAGTCAACCACGCAAGGCGTCAGTCAGCTCGTCGGGAGCAGTTAGGGTGAGGCGTCTTGCTCAGGGACACCTTGACACTCAGCTAGGAGAAGCCGGGGATCAAACTAGCAACCTTCCAGTTAAAGTCAACCTGCTCAACCCCCTGTGCTAAGCCGACCACACCCATTGACCTTCGACCCCTGGTCTGGCGCCCGTTGTCCCTGTATGGCTGTGGATGGACAAGGAAGGACATGGTACACTTTAAGAACCATGACGCTGGTACAGCTGTGCATGACTTTGAACTTTGATGCAAGACTTCTGTTGCTCACTTTAAAACTCAGATACAGACATATCAAGTTAGCTTTAAAACTCTGATATCTTCTATAGCTCCTTTTTAAACTCAGATATCTAGTTTTCTCTAATGCTGCCGGGTATAGCTAGTATTTAACTTTGAGGCCAACGTCTTTCCTTGGATTCCATCTTCCATAGTCGCCTGGATGAGGCAGAAGGCTGGAGGAGTGAGTGAGAGGGAGAGAGGAGAGTATTTCTCTCCCCCGGCGATGAGATAACCCATTCCTCCACTAGCAGCACCATCCATCTCCCACACCGCCGACGTGGAAAAACCACGCACTGGTTTCTGTCCTCTCTATACAGAAGCTTTCTTGGACATCAATACTGAACTGAGGGACGTCTTCAGCGTTTGTACGGGGGTGAAGAACTAGCTTCTCTTCCTTGACAGGATACCAGCCCGTAAGCGTTCATAAAAGGTATAAACACATCCTGATGCCCATTCCATTCCTTTGCCAAATTCATACCCAACATGGCAATCAGCGATGATCAAACCATCTCTGATACAGCTATGTGAAGGCTAGGTTAATTAAGGCTGCGTTACATCTAGGCTTATTAAAATCAAGACTAGTTATAGCTCAGGATAGTTCTTGTTAAGTAATTGCTAGGATGGTTCTAGCTAGCCTTGTTCTAGCTAGGCTGGTTCTAGCTAGGCTTCTGCTAGGTTGTTATTGCCATTAGTGATATGCTGGATATGGCCAGGTTACAGCTAGGCTAGTGATAACAAGACTAGTTTTAGCTGGCTAGCTCCAGTACGGCAACCGCTAGGCTGGCACAAGCAAGGCTACTGCAATGTTATTATTGCTGTTGCTGCCATGGTGGTGATGGCCGAGTTACTGCTAGGCTAGTTTTAAACAGGTTACAGCAGCTAGGCTAGTTTTAGCCAGGTTTCTATAGCTATGCAGCTGGTAGTCCATCTGGAGCCGAGTTAAGTTGTGCCGATTCTCAGTGGGCCAGAGAGACTGGTTAGAGCTGCTTGTCCCAGATGGGCTACAGCGAGTCAGAACCAAGCCTTCATCTGTGATTCATCTCTGGGACGCTGAGGGAGGGAAGAGAGGGGGGGGGCTGTCTTGGCTCATGGAGCACCGGACAATCCCAGCGTGTTAGCCGGGTGTTCAAACACCAGAACACGGTTACTGTTACTACGGGGAAGTGACTCAGTCCCCTGGCATCGACCCACCACCCCCTCGACACACACGGTCTACAATTAGGAGGCCTTGTTTGGCTACAACAACCATGTCATCTGTGAGCTTCAGGAGACCTTCAAAGTGGAGGTGTCCCGTCGTCTAATGAGCAGCGAGGATGGGAGATGACGGAGTATCATCCATCCCCTAAACCGTCCAGGGTCGACTACAGCCCTCAAAGTTCACCGTGCTATCAGGCGTCGTGTTGATCCCAAACACACACACACTCACACACACACAGGTGGCCTGAGGCGCGGGTTTACCGGCAGCAGGCGGGGCTGATCCAGACCTGCCCGCTCTTGTTGCTCCTGACACCGCTGATTAGCGGGTGGTTGTTGTGGCGACGGACCGACAAGAGGCTCTGGGCTGGGGTTAACCCGCCCGCCCTGCCCCCTAGGGCTGGGGCGACCGCTGTTTACAGTGGACCCAATGGGGGCCGGATGGGGGGGGGTCACACGGGGGTCCGGGGCCCAAACAGCTGGGCTTTGTTCTGGTGGGAAACTCACACAGCTCAGCTGAACGTTAACCAGACGGTTCACCACCAAACGTTAATTTGGAAGAGAAGTTTGAATCGATAACTAAAGTTAGAGCCCCAAAAAACTGGAGGTGCTACCGCTGATGATATCTTGCTGTTTTAGCATTTTGTTTCACTTCCATTTCAGTAGTTACACTGATCAACTGCTTACCCCCCCCCCCACCCCAACAGTAAGAGTTCTGTAGGTCTACCCACCCCCCCTCCACCCCCTCCACAGTAGAGTCCACACACACACACACACACACACACACACACACACACACACACACACACACACACACACACACACACACACACTTAAAACACCTCTCTGTACAACCAGCCCTTTGTTTACTTACCAGGGCAATTTAGTGTCTTACAAGATGTCTGTGGACCATTTCACACACAGACCTAACCACAGTACTACAGTCAGTCCGTCCGTCCCGTCCCCCAGCAGTCCTACAAAGTCCAACACACTCGTACACAAACTGCGTTAGACGCAATTCAGTGGAATCCATTTAGATCATTAGAAAAGCACAAGAAGGAAGAAAGCAAAGTTCTGGTCTATGATCTCCTGGTCTACGTTCTCTATGTTCTCCTGTTCTGTCCTCCTGGCCTCCTCGTCCTCCCTGGCCATAAACGCTGCCTCGAGGCCTAGTTTCTCAGGGGGAACACCCAGAGGAGCGAAGTTAAACACAAAACTCAATCATCCGTTTCGAGACACGAAAATGATCCCGTTTCTTCGTTGATCTAGAAGATCTCCCATAGAGAGCCGCCGCATAGAGCCAGAGACCCGGACCCGGAGTCCCGGACCCGAGTCCTGAACCCGAGTCCGCGGTCCTCCTTCCTTTGTGGCCTGAGGCCATAACCCGGGCAAGTGTACCGGGGACCGGAGCGGGTACTCACCGTGTGTTCCCGGTGTCGGCCCGGAGGTCTCGGAGGATCCTCCTCACGAATGTAGACGAACGAGGTCTGAACCCAGGACCAAGCCCGCGGGTCCGCTCCTTACCCGGGTTTAAAGAAACCGGATCCACCCCAAAAAAGGAACGGTATTTAACAAAGAACGGCCTCCGAAAAAAAGGAAAAACCCAGTTTTATCGTGATGTTCAGATTTATTAGTGGACCGAGTCCGCCCGACACGCTACTGCAGACTCGGGCGATTCCACTTTTTTTCTCCAACTCCCGACTCGATGACGTTACCAAGTAGCACCGCCCACGCCGGAAGTTCACCTACAATCCAAAGGCTCATCCAAATGTATGGACACACACACACACACACACACACACACACACACACACACACACACACACACACACACACACACACACACACACACACACACACACACACACACACACACACACACACACACACACACACACACACACACACACACACACACACACACACACACACACACACACACAACACACACACACCACTCTGCCATAATCAATACATAAAGTGCAATCAGTGCGTGGTCCAATAGGCCTAGAGGGCGCTAGTGAAATAGCACGAAATAGTCACTT